>JBAMBJ010002099.1:0-201959 GCA_037043495.1 Drosophila recens
AGAAAGGTGGTAATGGCTGCTTAAAGTTTTTAAGCAATGTAAGTGCCTAAAAGCATGCAATAAAAAATATTTTACATTAATAAATAAGTAACGGGTATTCTATAGTCGGGAGCTCGATTATAGCATTTCCCACTTGTTTTTTTAATAAAATTTACGCCTTGGAACGAAAAGGGAATACCCAGAAAATACCCAGAATATTATAAAAACAGTATTCTTATGAATGTTTCATAATTTGACTAAGAAAAATTGGTAAAACTGTATACAAATTGTTAGTGTAGTAGCACTTGATTAGTGAAATGTAGTGAGAATATTCAAAACAATAAGTATATAGCCGTGTTCATAATACTCTTCAAAATTTAACTGTCTAAAATTAAGTAAATTTTTAAAGAATAGTCAGGGGAATACCACTAAGGAATACACAAGGTCATGCGGTTTTTTAGCAGATATTTTAAGCATTCCAGATTATGCGAAACTTTCATCTTTATTTCAAATTGATTGGCTAATCGTAAAATCGTAAAAGAAATTCGATTGTTCAATTATGGGGGAAGTTCTTATTTAGCTATAATTTTCCATTCACACAGTCGACTTGGTCTAAAGGTTAATTGGGACTAGCGTAATCAAAGCAATAAGTTGATCGACTTCAAGTTTTATATACATTTTGATAAGCAATCAAAGTTAGTCAAACAGAGAGGTTACCCTTGAGGTGCGGTAACAAATAACTTATGGGATTTAACTTGGCTAACAACAACCACAGCTAAAAACGTTAACGTTGCTGGCAAACAATGCAGAATCATAACACGAACCGAGGGCCTATCGATTTCTCAAATATAAAGCGTAAAGAAATGAAAAAAAAAGTGAAATATATATAAAAACACCGCCCGACAAATACTTTCGGAGGGAGAGTACGTGCAAACATTTATAGGTATGGTTAATAGAGGGTGTAGATAAGTCGCGGTCTAGTATAATAATTCAGTTTATTTGTTGATTTGTTTAGAATCATTTCGAGTGGGGTTCAATTAGTTATTGCTATATTTATATTTTTATAGCACTCAAATTTTGTTCTATACCCTTGCAGAGGGTAACATACTTTTGTCATTAAATGTACATAGCATTATATGTTAGTAAGAAAAATTTTGTGATTTCTTGAGATATCCAAACTCAAATTGTATATTTGTTATGATCAGGGTATCTCAGGGTATCAAACCGAAACGAATATCGGTTTCAGTTTCGGTTATGCTCGCATTTAAAATTTACCGGTTTTTTATATGTTTCGGTTTCAAAATATCGTTATAATTTCGGTTCACCACAATTTTGAAAATTTTAAAAGCATGTAAATTTGAAAACAAATATTCAAAAGTATCACAAATGAAGATATCTATCAATATACACATTGGCCGTGTTCACCAGGACTAATCAATCAGTAATCATGTATCAGAAATCAAAAAATTGTCGATGGGCTTCTGGTGAACGCTTTGATGAAATTTTGGGGCAAAATCAAAGTTGTCATTTCTTTTTTTGTCAAAGGTGTTAATAATTATTTAAAGAATTCAAAACAATTTGGCGCCCAATGCTTAATGAAATGGGAATGAACACGGCAAAAGACCAGATTTAAAATAATAGATGATATTTTGCATTAATCAATAACTAAGCCTATATTGTATGCGAATTTAATATTTTATATGAGAAAGTTTAAAGCACTTTTCTTAACCGTATTCCTTAAAAATACGCAGACTTCAACGTCTTCTTTGCATTTTTTTTAGAAGACCAAATTTATATTAATATAGTGGTTTCCTTATTAATTCTGTACTATTTATTTTCAAATCTTGTGTTCTGTTGATTACGATTTGTTGTATTGATAACAAAGCATCACAATCACAGAATTTCAGCGCACTATTTTGGTGATGAATTTTCAGTCATCATAATCACAAAATTTTGAAATCATGATTGCTAATCACTGCCGTTCACCAGAATAATCATACAAATTTCATCGATATTCTGATGTCGATTTGTTCTGGTGAACACGGCCATTGAAAATAAAAATCAAATTTACTTCTGAAAACGGGGATTACACCTTAATAACATAATTAAATTTTACGCTTGACCGAACCGAAATTAACCGTTAGGGATGAATCAGTTTCTAAACGGTTATTTCGGTTGAAATAATTTCGGTTTTTCGGAATCGATTTTTTTTGGTTACGGTTTCAGTTACGGTTATCAATTTCAATCGGTTAATACCGGTTAACGGTTACGGTTATGGTTTCGGTTTTAATACCTGCTAATTCTAATATTTATTTTAACTTTATTAAATAGACCCCTTTGCTTTTTGTTTTGAAAATATTTAAATATACATAATTTTAAATATTTAAATTATTGAAAATATTTCGGCGAGCCGAAGAATACATTTTTTTCTTGTTAATTTATACAATAAATTGTATAGAAATATATTTTTGTTAGATACTCACAGTAAATTGCGTACATCACAGGGCCGTATGAGGAAAGCCGGCATTAGAATGATCGAGTTGAACGATACGATCCCATAATAGATGAGAAATTTAAAATAATAGCGAAATATGTGATTCGTCTCGTACAAGAAGGGCAGCATCAGCAGCACGAACAATCCCAACAGTTCGATGTACGAGCTCATTGTGATGATGATTGCTTGGCTTTAAATTATCTATGTATCTATATATTTTTCTTTGCTTTCCGTTTCCTCTGCTTGCTTCTTTTCTTCTTCTCCTTCCGTCTCTCTTCCGCTCTTGATGACGCTGCTGCTGCTGCTGCTGATGCTTCTGCTGGCGGCGATGCTTAAGGCAGAACGGTGCAGTCTTCTCGTATCTATGTATTTATTTATTTTAAATGTTTTTCTAATTTCAGCTGCAACGAGGCAAACAAACAAACGAAAAGGGAAAAAAACAAAACAAAGTTGAAACGTCTGTTGCAGTTCACCGTTATGTTATGCCTGCACCACAACCTCTGGCAAGCAGTGTTCCATTCTGATTGTTGTCACATTTAAGTGGACAACACTGTCTCTCCCACTTTCTCTCTCTCTTGCTCTCTCTCTGAGCTCGAGTGTGAGTGTGTGTGTGTGTGTGTGCGAGTGTAGCGGAGTGAGTGAAGTAAACACATTCATAAGCACTATATGATGCAGAAGTGGGTGGAGGGGGAGGTTGTTGTTTTGCGGTGTATGCTTTGCCCTGCTGCAATATCATGATTATTTGGCGACTGCAACAACAATGCAATGCCGAGTCCAACAAAATAAAATCAATTTAAATTGCCAGCTCAAAACAAAATATGAAAAGTCAAGAAATGTTTACTTTTTATGAGGGCGACACAATTGAGCAATGTATTAATCGGAATACCCTTAATGACAGCGCGCCAATAGACTTTATGAAGCGGTACGCAATATCTCGAGGGTTTGCTTTTGAAGTCGTAGGGCTTTGATTAACAGCTGATCGTAAATGTTTATGTTTACGATTATTACACCATTATACTTAATGTTTAACAAAAACAAAACATTAATCAACTGCCGCTACGTACATTTTGTTTGATTGCTTTATTATCGATAAGCTCATTTCAAAAACCGACCATTTAAATGAATTAATTTTATAAATTAAAATTATTATAAAACTAAGAATAATAATTCAATAAAAATTAAATTAAATTATTCTTTCCTAACTTTTACATTCAGATAAAATATAGGAGTTAAGACTAATCAACAACATTTTTAAGTTATTTATATTTTTAAAATTATAATCGTGACGGTCATTGCCATTATACACTATCTACATACATATATTCCATTATTTATATGCCAACAGGAAGTGTAGAAGACGTAAACGATTGTTTGTGCCCCAAAACGTATGCAATGGCATATTCTGCGATTTTGAAACGAAAGAAGAACTAGAGAGCCAAACCAGAAGGTTTCTCATACGAAAGATGGACTTAAGGGAACTGGCGAAAAGCGGAGCACTTGCATATTTACATAGTGAAGCAGCTGCTGTTGTAAAATTTATGAGCATTGAGTGGATTTGTTAGCGCCTACTTGACGCCGGCTATGACCACCCACCCATCCACCACCCACCACCAGATACAATCCAATATGAAATCTTACAATTCATATTTGTGTATGCTGCTCACACGTCTTGCAGATGCATGTACGTGCATACATACATACATACCAGGATAACTGTAAACCGAAAATTTAGCGTCGCTCATGAAGAGAGCAAGAACAACAAAGCGGGGTTGCATTACGCAAAACAACAACAAAAAGACACACACACACAAATTCAGAGAGCCAGCGAGAGAGCGAGAGCGACAGCTCGCGTGTGCTAAGGATAACAACCACAACAAATGAAAAAAAAAAATATAATAATTCAGAGCGACACCGAAAAAAAATAATAATTAGCAATTAATTTGCTTTTCTTTTTGTTTTCTTGAGTGTTGTGTTTTATTATTTGTTTTGCCTCCGCCTTCGGCAGCTTCTTTATGCTGCGCTCGGCACGATGTCGGCTTCGGCGTCGGCAACTTTGCTCTGCTTTGCAGCCGGGAGCCAAAACACAAACAAACACACACAAAATAAATTCACGCAGAATTCACTAAAGTAACTTTAATAAAATACAATTGACAGACAACAAGAACAAAGCGCGCGAGACAAGCTTGACGACGACGCATCAAATTTAGTTCAACTGAAAAGTACAACAAACGGAAAAGCATGCAGCATTTTTTCTTCTGATTTGCTTTTTCTTTCCTTTTTTATTTTTTTTTCATTATTTTTGCTTAAAATAATAAAAGGGATTACGTTTTTGCTTGATGCGACGCCGCTGCGCTTGATGATGTTGGGGCAGCAACGGCGACGACGACCGGGCGCCGTAAAAACGTAGAGCGCGAAAAATGTTGACAAGAATTTCCGTTACCGACGTGCTTGCCTCTGCGACGGCAAAAAAAACAACAACAATTTTTAACTATATTTATGCTTAACAGAGAGTGCGTTGATTAACATCAATGCAAATGTTATACTCTAAAGGCACTGTTAAGTGTTCAAGTCAACGAATGTTATGCGTTTAACGAAATGCAAAACCTAACATTTGCTCACCCAACGAAAGTAAGTGTCACAGCTAAAGTAATGGATTGACTTGACGAACATCGCAGATATCGATAGCTTTTTATCGACTTTGCTGCTGCTTATCGGTTGATGTCCATGCTATATGATTTTGTGTTTGTGGCGCGTGATTCAAAGAAATTTTATATACCTAAATATAATTTATAAAATTTCATTTTCTATCGATGTATGATTTTTTTTATCGTGAAACACTTTTTTAGATAACTGAAAAATGTATGTAAAATATTGAAGACATTTATAAAGTTGTATGTTGCAGATGAAAAACTTTGCTGCTTGTCCAATAATTTGTAGCTGTCTTTCTTTCTTTCTTTCCGCTTGCTTGCACTTGGCAACCAGTGAAAAACCTGCCCCCAACCCTCCAATGCCAATCCATGTCATGCGGAAAACGTGTAGTTTTGTCGTCGAGCAAAAAAAGAAAAACAAACAATAATATTTTTGTTTACATGTACATATGTATGTCTGTGTGTGTGTGTGTGTGTGTGTGTGTGGGGTGCTAGGCAAAATGTAAAATGATGACGCGCACATAATCTGGATTAATCTCTGGGACAGAAATCTTATTTCAAATGCCGGACGTCTGGCGCATAATGCAATAAATCAAAATAAACTGTAATATGATTATGTTTACACAATACCGTAATTCAATCTTAAAGTTTGCCAAACTAGCACAGGATTTAAACTGATGTTTATGCGGAGCATTTCATGAATTCTTCAATTTGTAAAATCACAAATTTTGAAAATAACACAAATGTATGTAATATCATAGAATTTCAAGACATAGAGGCTAAATTCATAGTCAACTTTCGTTTTCATGAAATGGTTTTCCAAAATAATCACCGTATAAACAAAGTCATATGCAGTAAATTTTTCGCTTGATAAATACCAAAAATACGGTCACTCGCGTACAAAAAAAAGAGCAACAACAACAGTAACTGGCAAGAAAGACGGTAGCAAAGAAGAATGGCGACCATTGAATACTCTTTCAGTTTTTTGAGGTTTCACATGGCTAACATTTTTGGCAGCAAGGTGTAATAATGCAAGGTGGCGTCAGATAGACAACAACTGTGAGCTAAAGCAACATTATTTTTTTGCATGTTTATCAACGCTTTATTATTATAACAGGCCTCAGCTTTAAAGCAGTGCCAAACGGCATTTCAAAGTCATGTGGGATGTTTTGCTTGTGCGCTCTCTCGCTCTCTCGCTCTGCCGTGCTCTCAGAGTAGGCGATCGTCGGCAATGCCTACGCACGTGTGTTTGTTGCTGTGCGAAGGCCTATGGGTTTGTGTGTGTGTGTGTGTGTCTGCGTTTGTGTACGAGATAAGAAAGCCAAACAAACACATGCATAAAGCACATAAAGTCGCTCGCAGCGCGTTTGCTTCCACACAGTTGGCTTGGAGCTTGACTTCGATGCGGACGACGACGACGATTGCGAGTGTTAATTGACGAATATTGAGCACAAAGCATAACGCGCAACACGTGAGAATTGAAATTGAATACTGCCGCAATTGAAAATAATTTGAAGCAAACAACAGATAAACAATAATATGGCAACCACAACAACGACATCAAGTAAGTTTGCGATTTACCTCCAATTGATCAAATCAACGAAATCCAACCCAATACTGATTAACGCCATCTACAGTTGAGGGCTACAAGCTGGGCAAGGTGCTCATCGAGGGCAAAACGAAACAAGTCTACAATCTGCCCGAACATCCTGGATTGTGTCTGTTGCTCAGCAAGGATCGCATCACAGCCGGCGATGGCGTCAAGTCGCACGAGCTGCAAGGCAAGGCGGAAATCTCAAATACCACAAATGGACAAGTTTTTCGTATGCTCAACGAGGCGGGTAAGTTGAAAGCTTGAGAAAAAAAATCAAAAATACAAATTTGTATATAAACTTTGAAAATAGCTAAAATGCCACTTTTTCAATGAAAAGTAGGAAAAAGGGGTTGAAATAGTTATTTTAGCAATTTTCGAAAATCATAAAAAATACTAGCGGAGCGATTTTTGAAAATTTCTTTTTGCAGTGACTTTTAAAATTGTTTGAAGAATTTTTTTGCATCAAAATATGGTTTTGTTTGAGACCGAGGAAAAAAGTTGAAAAATAAGACTACAAAAAATCTAAATTTTCGATGAGTACTTTAAGTGTTAAGGAAAGTTTTGCATCATTCAAACGGAATTTAAATGCCCTTTCCAAAAATATATAAAAAACTCTTATTTTCTTGTGTTAAGTCAAAAAATTAAGTTTTTTTCAGTGTGTAAAGTCTTTCTTGACAAACTGTAATTATTATAGCATTCAAATATTTCTTATTTCTTAGCAAATTTTTTCCAAAATTGAACTACTATATCATACATAGCTGTCATAGGAACAATCGGTCGAAATTCAAGCTTTAGTACGATAAACTTTGCTGTTTCTTGAGTTATTTTAACCAGTAATGCCAGATTAGCTTATTTCAGGCTAGATTTAACGTATTTGAAAATGGAATAGCTTACAAAATTTGCAAATAAGTTAGAGCCATAAATCTAGCATATTTTAAAGTTCATATAGCATATACTAGTAATAAATGTATTTGATTAACATCAACAAAATATTTTATAATCTTAAAAATTCCATTATCAGGAAAAAATAATTAAACCGGTAATATGTTTACCAATTTAATTTCAACAAAAACCTAATGATTTTGTTTATTTTCTTGCATTTTCTTTGCATTTCATTTTTAGCTTATTTTAGCTTATTTTTACTCAAAGCACTGGCAACACTGATCTCAACTCAAATTTTAGATTGTTTATTTTGTATTGATTTATATATTCTGACCAAATTTGACAATAATCCCTAGGTGCCCTAGGAACAATCGTTCAAAAACTGTTATTCTTTTTAATTTTGTCTTTTGGCTAATAAGCTCAAATTTGCCCGTGTCTATTGAAGTTCCATGTCTGTCTTCGGTGTGTGCCAAAGAGTCATCTTACCTTCTCAGTTTAAATCCCTTTTGTGCTCATAATTATCTGACTATTGTATTGTCTTCCTATTCAGGTGTACGCACTGCCTACGTGAAACATTGTGGCCCAAAGGCGTTCATAGCTCGCAAATGCCAGATGATACCAATTGAATGGGTTACACGTCGCCTGGCAACCGGTTCGTTTCTCAAGCGCAATGTGGGCGTACCGGAGGGTTACAGGTCAGTATTAATACCGTTAAGGTTATCACTCTATCTCTCTATCCCTGTTGTTAACTGCATGCGCCACAAAACGTCGCTTATCAATGCAATGCAGCTAACGTCAGTGAGCCGGCAGTTTCCTCTGTCCTCTGCCCACCTCCCAGCGACCTGATGCTGATGCTGCGTGCGGTAAACAAATTTCAACCACAATTGAGGTCGACGGTCGCCCCGTTGCCCTGATAAGCGATATGCACCGAAACGAAGTGAAGCGAAACGAAACGAAACGAAATGCGGCAATAACATTGTGAAAACTCATAGATGACTTGACAATATTCGCCATTTTCATTTTTCATGCAAAACAACTTTCAATTGCCAACAACGTTAGCCATCGTTTTCCTTCCCTTTCCCTCCTTCCCTGCCCTTCCCTGCCCAAGTCTTGTTTACGCGCTTAATTCGAAGAATTCCATGAGTTTCAAGTTAATTTCCACACATTTACTTATTTTTTCTAGTAGTTTTCCTAGATTATTGGATTTTAAATTGTTTATTAGTATATTAAAAAATGTTAGTTAGCGATAGAAAAATGGAATCCAACAACCTTGAGAAAAGTTTCAGAGACTTTCTCTTAACTTTAATTTTCTAGCTTTTTACAATTCCAATACTGAAAGCCCTTTGATAACTTTCAATATTTCCAAACTGTTTTACATAAATTCATATAACCAGGTCTGTTCCGAATCCCAAAAACGACTCGATTTGCCACAAAACGAGTTGATTTCTGTTTCGAATTCTGAAAATCGACAATAATTGTCGTATTCAAAACGTGTGCTGTATTAAAAGAAAATGCCATTTGAAGCTTAAAAATGAATACCTAAAATTATTCATTAAAAATAATAATAATATTAAATCGTTTTTTGAATAGATTAACATCACTACTTCAAGTTTAAACAGCTAAAGTATTTTTTAAAAAAAGTTTTTTAAAAGCATCTATAAAAATCTTCTCGCAATCGAAAGCTTCAAGAGCTGCTTCAATTGAATAACAAAATTCGAACAACGAAGTTTTCGTCTAATTTACCTTCTATTTATTTGCTATATGCAATCTGAAGTATTTAAAATGAATTTTCGAAACGTTTTCGAAACCGAGTTCGAAAAGTTAAAACAAGCCCATTTCGATCGGACTTAGGAATTGAGAACAGCGAATAATAAAACTTTCGTTTTCGTTTCGTTTTTACTTTTTGAAAACGTTCGGAATTCGGAACAGGGGTCAATATGTTTAAAGTTAATTTGAAAAGTTTTAAAAATATTTGTAATTCTCAAATTTTGTAGTATCAAATGTTATCAGCAAGTTTAGTGTTTAGTTATTCAAAAATAACCTATAGAAAAACTAAATTTTATTCCATAATAAAGCTTACTATATTCTGATTATATTTCAAAAGTTTTTCAAGTATTTTTTAACGCCCTATAATTTTAATTTTGAATGTTTTTTCTTCAATTTATAATGTTTATTTTTTAATTTTAATAAATTGAACTTTTAAATAAATTTTGTACAATTAAAATTGCAACAAAAGTTTTATTCCAATAATCGAATTCTTTGTCTTTGGTCATTTAAACAGATTCTCGCCACCAAAGCAGGAGACGTTCTTCAAGGACGACGCCAACCACGATCCTCAGTGGAGCGACGAGCAAATCATTTCGGCCAAATTCGAGCTAAACGGCCTGCTGATTGGTAAGTGAATAAAACGATTTATAAAAATAGCCGAGATTGAATGAGTAAAAATCCTTTTTGCAGGTCAAGATGAGGTGGACATTATGAGGCGCATGACATTGTTGGTATTTGAGATATTGGAGCGGGCGTGGCAAACGAAGAACTGTGCACTGATCGACATGAAGGTGGAGTACGGTGTCGATGACGATGGCAATATTGTGCTGGCCGATATTATAGACTCGGACTCGTGGCGCCTTTGGCCGGCTGGCGATAAACGTTTGATGGTCGATAAGCAGGTCTATCGCAATCTGACATCGGTTACCGCCACCGATTTGGATACGGTTAAGCGTAACTTCATCTGGGTATCGGAGCAGCTGGCCGAGATTGTGCCGCGCAAGGATCATCTGGTTGTCATCCTGATGGGCAGCGCATCGGATGTGTCGCATAGCGAGAAGATCGCCAGCAGTTGTCGCTCCCTTGGCCTCAATGTCGAGCTGCGCGTTAGTTCCGCCCACAAGTGTCCCGAGGAAACGTTGCGCATTGTCCGCGAATATGAATCTTGCATGAGCAATCTGATCTTTATCGCTGTCGCCGGTCGTTCCAATGGATTGGGTCCCGTCGTCTCCGGCAGCACGAACTATCCGGTTATCAACTGTCCACCCGTCAAGTCGGATAACATGCAGGTCGATGTCTGGTCCAGTCTCAATCTCCCATCCGGACTTGGCTGCTCCACTGTGCTGTATCCCGAGGGAGCTGCTCTGCATGCGGCCACCATTTTGGGTCTGACCAACTTTATGATCTGGTCCAAACTGCGCGTCAAGCAGCTCAACAACTTTGTGACCCTCAAAAAGGCCGACAAGGAACTCCGAGGCGTTCGCAATGTTTAAAGACAAAATTAAGAAACATTTTCACTTTTGCCATTTATCTATTTTTTTCTTAAACATTTTTTATAACTTTTTTTTTTTTGTATATGTAACAGTTTTTTGAACAAATACAATTTGATTCATAACAGAATAATATGGAATGGAAATAGAGTTTTATTTATAAACATTTGAATTTTTTTATATTTTTAACTTTTTGTTATTGAACAAATACCATTTTAATTAAATGAGTTAATTAAAAAATACATTTTCAATTGAAATATTTAGTAAACTACTGTTTTGGGTTTGTGTCTTGACTAAGACTCGATAATTTCCATAGCATAATTTTGGGCTGTGTTTATTAAATGCACTGAAATAAAACGTACTTTAAAAATCGTTATATATCAAACGTCTCGCCCTCAATTTTAAACTTTAATCTTGAACGGCATAGAAATATATTTTTTAAAATTCAAAAAAAAGATCTTACCATTCAAAAAATTTTAAATTTTTTCTTCTGATCTGATTGTCCATTCATATTGTAATTATTTAAAAAAGTAAGTTTGGTAAAAAGCCATGAAGCACAAACGGTAAGAGCTAGGAGTCTGAAATTTTGACAGTAGTTTCGTGAAAGTTGGAAAAAAAATTCTGAAAAATTGATGATTAAAGTAAAAGTTCATTAAAAATTTAACGATTGAAATTTATACTTAAATTTTAGTACGATGAACAGCTTTTATAAGGACTGAAAGTCTAAAATCTGTTAGGTTTCATCCTATTAAATGAAAGAAGTTAGAGTCGAAATTTATAAGAACATATTTAAAATTTATAAATGACTGATAGAGTATAAGAGCATTGCCATCTTTATATTAATTCTGTTAAAATAAGATGAACATTTGAATTAATTGTTGAAAATTATGTTTGAAGTGGACAAATATTCAATCAGAGTGAATATCATAAAGTTAAGATACTATTTATATTTATATCTTATTCAAGATGATCAAACTTTTGTAAAAATCTAAAACTGAAATCTAAAATTACTTTAAAAAAACCTAAAATAAGCTATAGCTTATATAGTTTAAACGGGTAAATGAGGACTTGCTCCCGATCAAAAACCTAGAAGCTTTTGTTCTACGACTTTTCGAAAAATCGCTAGCTTAGCGGGAAATCGCTAAAAAAAACGCTAAAATTGAAACCCCCACAACATTCACGATAGAAGCTACAGATATGATCTATATATCGTTGAAAAGGTATTTTAAAGGGCTCTTAGCGATTTTTATTATATATATTTTTATATATATTTTATTATTTTAAATTAAAACAAAATAAAAAAATTTGTCACTCGGCACTGCGCAAAAGAGTAATATTTATTAGGTATGAAGAATTTAGCGAAATGTACCGAGTGTCAAAATTTGTTTTTTAACTATTTATAAGTAATACAAAGTTGGATATCAGAAATTTTGGGGCATGATAAGTTATAAGATAAGCTTATACTTGCTGTTTAAATAATAAAAAAAAATAAACAATAATGAAATGGAAATAATATTTACTTTCGCATTTATTTAGATTAAAAATTTTTTTCTATTTTTTTTATAAGATTATTTAAGCTAAGATTTAAATTCTGTTGAACTTTTGTGAGTTTTGCAGTGCAACTTGCCAATGATATGCCACATGCCGCATTATCCTATTCAGCGTTCGGTTCACCCCTTCGGCGCCCCATTTACAAATGCCTTGGAAACGGAGCTCTGTGTTTTCGAAAAAGGTTTCGGATTCCTTAAAGATGATATCAGAGCAGCTGCTGCACCGCCCCCTACCCCTCCCCCACACCCTCTCACTCCTTCTGTTATTGCTGTGTTGCTGATAAGAGAGGCAAGACGCAATGCTGCAATTGGAGACTGTGTGGCAAGTTTGATGAGTTGCAAGCTGGCGTTGCCAAGGCAAATTAACTGTACATGCGGCAATCGCATGCAAGACTGTGTGTGTGTGTGTGTGTGGGGGACAGGGGTAGGTAGAGGGGCCATGGGGGAGTGGGGAGTGGGGGACAGCATGTAAAATGTGTTGAAGTGCGCCGCATAACCTCTAGTCAATTAATCATACTTTAGCATTTAGCAACAACAACAACAACAACACAACAAAACACATTCATAACAACAACAATACAACAATAATAACGACTAAGAACACTCTGTCTATCTCGCTCTCTCTCTCTCTCTCTCTCTCTCTCTCTCTCTCTCTCTCTCTCTCTCTCTCTCTCTCTCTCTCTCTCTCTCTCTCTCTCTCTCTCTCTTATGAGTATCTCACCATAAGATACCCTGTAGCTGTCTAAGAAAAGCAAATAAACTTCTAAACATCCAAATTTTTACTTAAGTTTTGCTGAATCCTATTATTTTAAAAAATTTCTGTGTTGGTAAACATTTTTTTTTAACTGTTAAGTTTTTTTTTTTAAATTCAAATCACATTCCTTTTCAAATTTGGTAAGAATTTCAGAGCACGAATTAGTTTTTAAAATTTTAAAATGAGCTTTTTGGCTAAAAATTCTTTAGCTGCGTGTGCCAAACTATTAAATACCCTGTACTGTAATACTGAATATAGATAACAAAAAAAAATAGTTCAAAATCGATTCAACTGGAAGAAAACAAATTTTTTTTTTTTATATATGGGCATTTCTCCAGAAATGTCAACCGAGCCTAAAAACGAAAAATTGCTCAAAAACTCACATATTAGGAAATTATGTTCCAAAAATGAATTCAAGTTATTTATTTAAGCAATATACGCTAGAAGAAATTCAATAGGATGAACATATAGATTCTACATTGGAATAAAATCACTTTTTCCATATTTATGTCAATTTTCTAAAAAAATGGTTTCCAAAATGGACCGTTTGTATTCTATCGATTACACTAAGTAATATAGTAAGATTGTAACATAAACCATTTTAATTCAAAGAAATATATTGAAAGTTTAATTTAAATAAGTTTTTCGGGCTGATTTCGATATATAATATAAAAAAAGAGAGATAGAAACAACAGAAATATTTTGTGGAAAAAAATGTCACGTGCGACATGTCGCGTGCGACAGTGACTCAAATTACATTTAAAAAAAAACTACTTGATATTTTAAAACCAAACAAAAAGCATTTTTTAGATAAATGAATACATTACATTACAAAATAAATGGCATCAAAATATTCGTTCACGCTTTGCCGAAATCAGTGCTAGAACTGGTCGCCGAAAAAACGACTTCTATCTGAGTCGCGTGCGAATGCATTGGTTTTTTTAAATTATCTTGAAAACGAACAATTTCCTAAAATCCACTTTAGCACCAATTATAGCGCTAATCAATACCTATAAGTTTCTCCTTTTGTCACAACAAAATAATGTTTTGGCATATGTTTTATTTCACTTTGAATGCGTACGAATGTCGCATTCGACATGGGATAATTACCCATATATACAATTTATATATACAGTCGAACTTCCCTAACTCGAACTTCCCTAACTCGAAGTCTCTCTAACTCGAACAAAATCGAGTGGCAATACTAGGCAAATTTCATACAATTCTACTTCCTAACTCGAAGTCTCCCTAACTCGAACCTTTTTTCGTGGATAATGGTGATTCGAGTTAGGGAAGTTCGACTGTAATATATTTTTTGTAAAATAAAACCTCTTCTTCTTATGCTCCTGATAATATTATTTTTCAACGCTGTAAAACACTATGATACTCACTTTTTTTGTTGTTTTCCTTAAAATTTAGCTTTTAATTCATACTTTTAGATTTTTTTACATAGATTTTTTTACATATAAAATATGTTCCATAATTTTTTTTTTATTTTCATAGCTGTAAAACAAAATGATAACCAGTTTTTAGGTTTTTTCTTTAAAGCAAAGCTTTAATTTGATTTGTACCAAAATCTTAAATGACAATAGCTAAAAAAAGAAAAGTATTTAAAATTTGGAAAGTTAATAACTAGCAAATACTTTTTCAGCTGCATATATAGCAAATATTTTTTAAAAAAGTTCAATAATTTGTTTTAAAAACCTTCTACAGTGCTGTAAAATGTTTTTTTCTTAAAACAAAAAACGTTAACGTCTCTATAATTTTGTTGACTGGAAATACTGAAAATACCGATTTCTTATGGAGCTCATTGTCCCTGAAATTCCATCGACTACAGATGATGTTTCAAAATGCATAAGTATGTATGCTTTATAGGGTCATAACTGTCGTCGGACTGCCCTTTTAACCATTTTTATGGTTTACAGGGTATAATAATAACAATAATTTAGCACGTGAGCGTTGTGGAATGGGGAAGGGGAAGGGAAGGAGTGGGGTAGGTTAACTTGGAGTGGTGTCGATGTAGACTAAGGGGGGCAGGAGGGGAGTGTGGGGCCAGAGCGAGAGCGCACATACATACATACATACATACATATTAAAAGTCAGGGTCAAAGTGCCATTGTGTTTGCCCCATGGCGCAACTTTTGCGGCCGCACGCTGCTTGTCCAAGGGGACAAACGAGAGGGGGGTGGTTAGGGGAATGCAGGGCGTGGAGCTGGAGAATGGGTAACATAGTCGTGGCGGGGGAGGGGAGGTGGTGTGGGTTTTTAAGTCAGACGTTAACAACAATAAACCAAATATGAATGGCAAGGCAAATGTAACAAAATGTAAGAAGACAACAAAAAAAATAAACTGAGAATTACAATACAAAATACAAAACCGACATTTGTATACGCTAAATTAAAAAAAAAAAAAAAAAAAGGTTTATTATTTTATTTAAATTTCATATTTATCGATCAGCGATTGTTTAACACAGTGTTAATTTCAAAGTCAAAGACCATTTAGAAATTCGAATCGTGAACTGAAACCTTAAATTTTGATTAGCTTTCCGTTTTTTTAATTTTTTAATTGTTTTGATTCTTGAGTTTATTCAACTTTTGCATGAAAACTCACATTTTAAAAACGGCTTTCAAAACTAATCCATACAAATTTCATTTTTTAATATTTACAAATTTTCAAATAGTTTCTTACAGGTATTAAAACCGAAACAAATATAGGTTTCAGTTATGTTTTTGTATATTTCGGTTTTGAAATACCGTTATGGTTTCGGTTAACAAAAAATTATTATAATAATATAAAAATAATAATTAAAAAGACATTACTTTCTTAATTTTTCGTTCACACATTTATTTCACATATAAATCAAAACTAAAAATTAAAAATAAAAATACAAAACTAATAACAAAATTTCAGAGATCGCGAACAAGACTTATGAGTCGAAAAAAATAGAAACAGTTCAAAATTTTTCGTTTTAAATTATTTTTAACTTGTTTTTTTTTTGAGTTTTTATAATTCAAATTGAAAATAAAACATGCTTTTAAAATTTTATTTAAAAGTTGTACCATCTCTTATTTGTAATTTTTAAAATAACAATTAAAAATCTGTATTTTAAAAACTGGAAATAAAAATTTTTTTTGGATGTTTGAAAAACCGAAATTAACCCTTATAAAAGAAACGGTTACTTAACGGTTATTTCGGTTTGCAGAGTTTCGGCTTTAAGGTTTCGGTCAAATGAAAATTTTTTTTTTGGTTACGGTTGTAAATTTCAATCGGTTTTTACCGGTTAAAGGTTATGGTTTTGGCACTAAGCAAACAATACATAGAGGCGTCAAACAAGCATTTTTGTGATATCATATATTTTGTATAGCGTGGAACCCCAGAGCGTTCGGCAAAAGCCGAACGCTTTTTGCAGTGGGACCCCAGAGCGCAAGCACAGCTGAGAGAGAGCGCACACGAAAAATGTTCAGTCTCTCTCTCATTATCGTTTCTATGTGTATGTGTGTATGAACATGCGTACGCTTCTTAGTGTGCGTGAAATGTAAACATACGGGCTCGATCACCCGCGGGAACATACCCTGTTACAAAAATACGCAAATACAAACAATTTTTTTTCTTATTTTCTTTGCTATTTTCATTGTTTAATAATTGTATGCCACAGAAATATGATTTTTTATTAATAATACTGCATATAATAATTAATAAACAATACAAAGCAAAGAGAATGAAAAAAGTGTTTGTATCTAAAACAGGGTATGTTGCTACGGGTGATCGAGCATGCCGTCGCTTGTGTGCGCTCTCTCTCAGCTGCGCTTTGCGCTTTAGAGAAAAAAGCGTTCGGCTTTTGCCGAACGCTCTGGGGTTCCACGCTATACAAAAAATATGATATCACAAAAATGCTTGTTTGACGCCTCTATGTATTGTTTGCTTAGTGGTTTTGGTTAGGGTTTTAATCCCTGGTTTCATCTGGTTGCACAAAATTAAAATAATAACAATTAAAATAAAATAGAAGCTTGCTTTTACGAAAACTGAATACCAAATGTACCAATTTTTGGTACAAAATTCAAAAATTGGTAATATTGAAAAAGGTCATTTTACAAATTTTAAAATAGTTTCTTCTCATTTGGTTGCACAAAAAAAATTAAATTAAAATAAAAGCTCGCTTTTAAGACAACTGATCTAATGTACCAACAAATACCAAATGTACCAATTTTTGGTACAAAATAAAAACGAATCCATACAAATTTCATATTTTAATATTGAAAAAGGTCATTTTAAAAATTTAAAAATAGTCGCTTCACATCTGGCTGCACAAAATTAAAAATATAATAATAAAAATTAAATTAAAATAACTAAGAAAACTGATCTAATGTACCAACGAATACCAAATGTACCAATTTTTTGGTACAAGTGTACCAGCTCTAGTACAAATGTACTGAATGTTGCAAATGCGCATAGAGCACCGAATGAATGTGAGGAAAGTGTATGGGATACAAAATAAAAAAAAACAATGTCGTCGTCTTTGCTTCGTTCAGCGTCGCATTGTTGGGGGCGTGGGGGTCGCCCAACGACAACAATGGCCGGCAATTGTTTAGCGGCGCAACGGAGTGGTGTCGGCGTCGACGCTGACGCTGGCAGCGACGTTGGCAGCGACGATGACGCGGCTATGTTTGCGGTCGTTTGCTGTCGTTTCCGTCTGTCCGCCACAACAAGTCCGAAAGTCGTTGCGGCGGGGGGTAATGGCGGTGCGGCAGTGTTTTTGGCGCGGATCGTTTGCCAAAGCATAAAAACAATTTTGTTACAAGCGAATGCCGCTGCCTCTTTGTACGATCTCTACACACACACACACAGACACATTTTCATTATCATTGTGTGCGTGTTTGTGTATGCTTTCTGCTCTCTTCTGTTGCCGCCATTTCAGTTCGGGTTTTCAACTTGTTGCTAAAAATATGCAGTAAGACAGTAAGAGGAAACCGGTTTCGAGGCGATTATCAAGTTGCTGGGGCCTGTTTGCTGTTGCTGGGTGCCAGGGGACTCTGACTTGATTGAGTTGGCTTTAACAAACAGCAACAACAAATAACAGCGAACGAGCCATGCACAAATAAAGCCAAGACGACAACAACATGCAAAAATAAAAAAAGGAAAAGAAAAAAAGAAGCAGTGCAGGGCCAAAGCAGTTCACTGTGCAGCCATACATACGGTGCATCAAAAAAGTATTGGCACACAAATGACATTACAGAATTGTTTGTCAAATTTAAATTGCAAACCTTACTTCTTCGCCAAGCTATTAAAAAACAATCTAAATGATAAATTTTATGCCAACACTTTTTTAACTCACTGCACTTAAATATCGAGCCCTATTTGCGACAATAACGTATGCGCCAAAACGCAATTTTACAGGAGAGAGTTTTTTAGGTTTCGTTAAGTTGATTTCTTCGAGTCATTTGTCGCTTACGTTATTATTCACAGGTCAATATCTTCGTAAATATATAAAATAAAAATGTAATATTTTAGGTGCAGATGCGGGTGGTGTTTATAAACACATTGGCATAAAAAAAAATTTCGGAAAATGGCGCATACGTTATTGTCGCAAATAGGGCTCGATATGTTCATGTCCATAGTGGAAAAGAGCGCGGACAATCGGAGGAACTGTTCATGATGATGATGATGATAATAATGAAGCCGCCGACATCGGCGTCGATTACGCGCGCACATAACCGGCAAACGCTGGAATAGCTCCCACTTCTCCCGCTCTCGCTCTCCCTGACTTCTGCTGCTGCTTGTTGTTATTGCTGTTCTCATTCTGCTTGATGTTGTTGTTGTAACCGCAAGTTGCGCTACTTTTGCGCTTATTCGGCTTCGCAATGACTCTTATTGTTATCTCACTCGCTCTTTATCTGGCCATTCTCAGTCAATGTTTGCCATTTCACTTTGCCTTCTCCGCAATGTCACCCACCAGCCGCAGCCATAAATTCAGGTTTGCTTTTGTTTTCTTCTTTCCTTCTACACACACACACACACATGCAGTATATAAAAATGTACATATGTACACATATGACAACTGACTTAACTGTGAATTGCTACAACTACTGGCGACGATCGGTCGTTCTGTCCGTCGGTCGTAAGCGTTGCCAATTTAGCTATTTTGTCGCCAGTTTTAGAGTTGTATTCAAGTTGTAACTATATTTCCTGAAATTTAAGAAATAAACATGGATTTATAATTTTAAAATGAATTTATTTATTGCTATTGCATAGAATTTGAGTTTTTAAAGATATGAAGAGCAAGCTAAATTATATTACGAAATGTTTTAAAAATACTTTAGCTTTTCCCACCAAATTTTAAATGTTGATTTAGCTTTTTTAGACCCTAAATAGTTGACAGCACTGTCGTGGAGAGGTGTGCCGGGCATAGGCAGGGCACGTCAATCGTGTTGCGTTGATTTTGGTGGCAGGGGGGGGGGGGGTTAAGGTGACGTTGAATCTTTGGACTGCGGACGTGCGGACGCGGACGTGTTTTGTGATAAGCACAGAGCGCGCGCGATCTGCCGATAATAAAAAACCTCAATAAAACACATTAACAAAACAGAAATTAGCAACATAGCGAGAAATGAAAAAGCATGCGTCTAAATAGAGTTCAGATAGAAGAAATACTCACTATACATACATATGTGTGTACATCCGTAAATACATATTTACATCATTTTATTTTTGGGTGGAGGTATTGAATCCACATGGGGGCATCGCACAACTGTTTAAATACTACGCAATGGGCCTCGAAACCGATCGATATCGGTCAATGTCGAGCAACTGCCGGGGTTGAAGGCGGCTGAAGGTTTCTCCCTTGCGCTCGGGGGTCTCCAGCTTGATTGCAAGCCTAGCAACTTTTGAAGGGCTTCACAATGAACACATATCACAGCTTAGTATCAGTAAATGTATGTACATATAAAAAAAATATATAGATACTACATATGAACCTGAAGAATAGATTTCACAAATATTTCTCAATTCTGCAAAAGAAGATTTCATAGTAAATGACAAAGTCATTAGCAATGATATAATAGTATCTAACAGCTGATTCTGATTAGCAAACTTTATTTATTTTTTATTTATTTATTTATGTTTTTTTTTTTTTTTTTTTTTATTATATGACGGGAAGTATATATATTTTTTGCGTTTCATTCCGAAGAACTTAAAAACACATGAACTTTATATGTACATAAAATATGTACGTATGTATATGCATACATACTATATGCCTAACTGTATTTATTAAAGATGGAGCGGTACTGTCGAAAAAAAAGATGCTAGATATTCTCTAATTGAAATTCAACGTTTACTATGAAGAACTTTGTTGTTTCTTCAAATATATGACCAAACCAAGCTCTCAGATTGTGTATCCTAATATGTACATACATACATATATACATACATACATAACTTTTTCGTCTTCAAGATACTTACACTAAATATAATACAAAATCCGGCTTCTTTGAAAAATAGTTACTAAATATTACTTTTAATTAAAAGTTGCTTAAAAATCTACAGCACTTTGTAAGGTACGTAATTTAGGTAAATATCCTTTGTTTTTTTCAATTCTGTTCTGATGTACACTTTAAGCTTAAGTTATATAAGCAAATTTACTTACAATTCAAATTTCTATGATCCGCCGTTTTCAACAGTTAAAATGTAAAGAAATATTGAATTGCGCTCAAATTTGGTAGGTAAATATGTATTTGCTTAAAATTAAACTATCAAAAGATTTTTAAATGGTCTAAAAACGCAGTAGTCTTTTTATTTAAAGATACATATGGGCATTTCTCCAGAAATGTCAACCGAGCCTAAAAACGAAAAATTGCTCAAAAACTCACATCTTGTGCAATTATGTTCCAAAAATGTGTTCAAGTTATTTATTTAAGCCATATACGCTAGATGAAATTCAATAGGATGAACATATAGATTCTACATTGGAATAAATTCACTTTTTCCATATTTATGTCCATTTTCTTAAAAATTGATTTCCAAAATGGACCGTTTGTATTTTTTCGATTACACTAAGTAAGATAGTAAGATTGTAACATAAACCATTTTAATACATAGAAATATATTGAAAGTTTAATTTAAAACAAGTTTTTCCAGCTGTTTCGATATATAATTTAAAAAAAGAGAGACAGAAACAACAAAAATATTTTGTGGAAAAAAATGTCACGTTCGACATGTCGCATGCGACAGTGACTCAAATTACATTTAAAAAAAAACTACTTGATGTTTTTAAATTAAACAAAAAGCATTTTTTAGATAAAGGAATACATTACATTTCAAAATAAATAGCATCAAAATATACGTTCACGTTTTGCCGAAATCAGTGCTAGAACTGGTCGCCGAAAAAACGACTTCTATCTGAGTCGCGTGCGAATGCCTTAGTTTTTTTAAATTATCTTGAAAACGAACAATTTCCCAAAATCCACTTTAGCATCAATTATAGTGCTAATCAATACCTATAAGTTTCTCCTTTTGTCACAAAAAATAATGTTTTGGCATATGTTTTATTTCACTTTGAATGCGTACGAATGTCGCATTCGACATGGGAGAATTACCCATATTCAACTCATAATCTCTAAAAGATACATTTTCAACACATGTTTGTATGTATATGTAATATGTAGAATCTCTACATAAATATTTAAGCAATCAATCAACTTGATTCCCTTTTTTTTTATTTAATCAAAGGATGTTTAAAAGACTCGTACAAAAATTTCTTTCAATACGTTTATTTGGCACATACACATAAATAAAGACCATATACTTAAAGACTGCAAAACAAAACTAAAATTTTGACAGACGATAAAATTCAACCTCCTTGGGTTAGTGGATAGCGTACACGACTCCTGCACTACGTTCCTGGGTTCGTATCCCGCTTCTAAAGGTTTTCGATACGGTAATTTTTTTATTTTAAAAATGTTTGCTGCATTTTAAATTTAAGTATGCTTTTTACAGATTAAATACAGGGTCTCTTAAAGTGGATTCTGCTCGTCTTTAGTCTTTTTTACAAGTTTTATCTGCATATTTATGTATGTATGTATGTATGTTGGTCAGAGTTTAATATTGCCTTTCGCATGTACATACATACATACATACATATGTATGTAAATTTGTAAACGCAACCCATTTTGGAGCATGGTTCTGTCCCAATCCATTCAACATTTGCCTTGGATAGATTTAACCCATCGATTTGCATGACGTCTGAACGGACGGACGGACGGACGGAGTAGCTTTACCTCCGGCTGTCCAAGTTGCAGTCGCAGTCGCTGCCCTGGCAAAGAGGCATGCATGACAACGCCCCCGCTATACCCCCACCCAACAAAGAAAAAACACTCAGTCATCTTTAACAATACATACACACAAGTTCGTAAATACATACATATGTACATATAGAGATATATACACATGTGTGCATAAAAATTCGCAGGCCGTTCTCATTCTCCGTACGCTTGTTTCGTTTCGTTTGCTTTCATTTTATTTAGCTTTTTTATTGCATATTCTTGTTATTTTTATTTTTGCGTTACTCGTTTTATTTGCATTGCTTTTTGTCGTTGTTCTTGTTGTTGTTGTTGTTGTTGCTGCTGTTGCCTGCCAGCCATTTGCTTTATTTATTTCGTTGGCTGACGCGTTCGTTCGCATGGTTCTCCCCCTCCCCACTCAACACTCCAATATCACGTTCTTACAAATGCGCTCCCCTTTACGCTCATCATCGTGCTCCATCTTGCTTACGCTCGCTCTTGCTCTCGCTCTCTTCCTCTCTCTCTTTGTCTGTTTCTCTGGCACGCTAGCAAACTGCGGCGCACTCATCAGTCAGTCGGTCTGTCTGGCCGTTTGTCTGGCGCTTTGTCTTTCTGTCTGTTTTTTTTTGCGTGTGAGTGTCTGTCCGCCTGTTTCGTCTGTCACTGTCTGTGTCTGTGTGCGTTGAAGTTGAATGTGCCGGTTTTTCAGTTGCTATCGCTGTTGTTGCTGTCGTTGTGGTTGTTATTGTTGTTGCCGTTGGTCGTGTCATGTTGATTTGTGTGCATGGCTCGGCTCTTCGACCGACCAAACGACCGACAGACCGACCGACCAACCGACCGAACAACTGCCCGCCCGCCCGCTACCATGACTACAAGCGTCTGCGCTAGTTACGAGCATTCGATAGAGCTGTGCCGTTTCGTTCAGAATAAGTTCAATTGAACGAATCATTAAAATGAACGAATGAACTTAATCAGTCGCTCATGTGAGCTACATTTTATTCAGCTAAACAGTTTAAATTTAATTTACTTAAATATTATTTAAGCTTTCCAACAGTATTAAAACAAGTATAGTATAAGATGTTTTAAAATATTAAAAATAAACCTGTTACTAGAAAACTTTTCTATTAGTCACGAATAGCTGAACAAAGTGACTGACTGCCAACTCAAAAATGATCGATTGAACTAAAAAGCTCAACTCTAGTATTCGGCATTCTGCTGCCAGCTCTGTCTCTGTCTCTTCCTCTTCCACTTTTGCTTCATCTTCATCTACACACACACAAACACACACAGACTGGCAGACAGACAACTACGCAAACAACACCAAGACAATGCGCAGTAGATAACAAACGCCGTTTGCCCCTCCATACAATTCGCTGCCAGAGATACTTATGTATCCGTTGGTTACGTACATACAAAAATACGAACGTAAGTTTGTATATACGAATGTACATACAAATGTATCTATGGCAATACAGCGTGTGATATATGTATATGGAAGTGTGTATGTGAGTGTGTGTGTGTGCAGACAGCTGCTTTGTGTGTCAAATTGTAGCAAAAAAAAAAATGTTTTTTTTTATTTTTATTTTTGTGTGCCGAGTGCTGAGAGCCACCCACCCACTGGCGCATTTTGTACTTTGTTGTGCTCAGCTGGCTAGCATGTGTATGTGTGTGTGTGTGCTGTTTTCCATATGAATTAAATTTATATGCGTATCTATGTATCTACGTATGCATGTATTTATGTATGTGTGTGCATATTTGGTCGCTGCTTAAAGTCAAATTGCAATTGTGATGACAAATTGTGACAAATTCAAATACAAATATACAAAACGTTACTCGTCAATTTAACACATTCAACTCAAAAGAATCATTAATTGTTTTCCTTAGCTAAAATTAAATTTTCTAATTGTATTTTCTTGCCAATCACGATTGTTAAACGTGCAACAGCTGTTAATTATTAAGTTTATACGACAGCTTAAGTCAATCTAAAAAAAAGAAAAAAATCAAGTTAAGTGTGTTTTAATGTGCCTTAACGGATTAAGCAAAGCTGGATTTTAAAACCGGTCCTTATTACTTGAAGTCGGCTTAAAATTTAAATTGTAGTATATTCACTAATCGCATTGAAATTGACTACACAATAAATATAAAAAATAAAAAATTGTATTTAGCTGTAAACACTCATAAAATGGATTTTGAATAAATCAGATTAAACTGCCTGCCTGATGGTACTTGGTAAATGTTCTCATGAGTTTTCCTCATTAAAACGTTTCCATAGAAATCATAGAAATTGTTACCTGTGGCATGTGCAGTTTATAAGTAGTTTTTTCTTATAGAGTGTTTTTTGAAAAAAATAATCCGTTTACTCAGTGTCTTTTTCCAAGAAACAAGAGCTAAATATAATTGATTCCTGCTGACGCAGCCCATTCACCACTGGGTATCTTGTGTTTTTGTTTTTTACTGTTTCTTCCCTCTCACGCTCTCTCCCTGTCTCTCTCTCTCTCCCACTCAGTGTTTCTGCTGTTGCTGTGTGCGCTGCGCAAAAACTACATTGCGCTCTCTGACTCGCTTTCCGTCGCGACGACCGTCATACTTGCTTGTTATTTGTTTGTAAGTCTGCTGGCGCACAGTGGGACTCCATAGCATTGTAAGCACAAATAAACAAGATAATAAAATGATTTGCAGAGAAACATTAATATTGTTAAGTTTCTTTAAATGTACAAAATAAATTGAATGACATTGATAGACAAATATTTTTTAATTTTTTTGTTAATGAAAATAAGCATTGACCACTGTGCATCGACGTCGACGTTGCCGCCGCCTCGTTACGTTTTGCCGCTGGCAGCGCAGCAGCAGCGCATTGCTTTGTTATGCTGCCTGAACAAAAGCGACGTTGCCAAACTTCATAGCTGCTTGTGCGCTATGTTCACGTTTGGCTGACTGGCAATGTGTGCATGTGTATGTATGTACATATGTATGTTTGTATGTGTGTGTTTTATATCAGAAATTTCCATTTAACTTTTTATTTAGGTTTCTTTTTCGTTTTGTGACGTTGTTGTTGTAGCTGTTATGTGTATGTATGTGCATATGTATATGTATGTATGTATGCGCAGATATATAATTTGTATACAAATATACAACACAAACACGTACGTGCATATGTATGTATGTACATAAATACAATTGTAGATTTGTATGTGCAAATGTAGCTTTTGCTACTGTGTGAATGTATTTTAGTTACACTTTCAGCTGCCGATTTGATTCCATGCTTTTTTGGGCACGCATTTTCTACGTCACACATGTGCTTTTGCTTTTACAGCAGCAAGGCGGGAGAGCAGAGCGAAAGAGAGAGAGGGTAGAACTATTGCTAACTCCTTCCCTTCCACTAGCACCCTTTTGGTACTGACGTTGACTCCAGCATGCTGCATACACATACACATACATATACATACATACATATGTAGGCTTGTAATTGGCAACAAATCTCTGTTGAGGGTTGTTTTGGTCGATTTTATTTTCTTTTCTTTCTAGACCCTGTACTTTAACAGTACAAAGGGTTTATTATGAACACATCCTTCTGATCCTAATGAACAAAAAAAAAAACGAAAATTATTAATTTTAAATGCAACGCAAACCTAAGACTTTATAAAAAAGCATTTTGATTATAAGATTGTGCTGTTTTTATTTATAAAACTTAAACTTGTTTAAAAACACAAACAATTTTATCCTGTTGAATTTGTTTTTTTACCCAAGTGTATGAACACAGAATATCTCAGATACTTTTAAATCTAAAGCCACCAAATTTGGTGGCAATACTCCAAAAAAATGAAACTTGAAAGATTAAATTGCAGATTCAATAGCTTAATATTAATATTAACATTTTTATAATAATATTTTTTATCATTATTTGAAAACTGCAAAAAAAGCAATGAAAAGTAGGAAAAAGGGGTTAAAATCGTCATTCTTAGGATTTCAAAATATTATAAAAAATACTAGCAAAAATATTTTTAAAAAAATTTTTTTGCAGTCACTCTTAGAATTGTTTGAAGAATTTTTCTGCATAAAAAATTTTTTTGGAAAACTCGAGGAAAAAAGTTGAAAAATTGACTTTTTTTTAATTTAAAATTTTCGATGGGTACTTAATGGGTTAAAGAAATTTTTGCATAACTAGAACGGGACTTAATTGAATAAAAGATTAATATAAGAAAAACCCGCATCAAAACATTTTTATTATACGCAAATTTGACAAATTTATGCTGTATGGAGACATTAGTGGTTCACTGTAGATAGCGTTAAGGATTCTTAATCTAGTATGTAGTTCGGGGCTCGAATTCCACTTCAGAAGATTTCAAATTCATTTATATTTTATTTAATAATATTTTTAATTAAACATTTTTTTTTTTTAATTTTTTCCTTGTTTTTATTTCATTTATAATCTGCTTTGTTAGCCAAAATAAGTCAGTACAGAGTATGTCACAGTTGAGTTTGCTCGACTGCAGTCGTTGCTTCTAGTTTTTGTTGTTGTCGTTGGCTCTCGCATTCGTATCCACAGGTGTCGTCGACGTCGACGCCGACGTCGGTTGGGTATTGCCATATGCACATATGGATGTACAATGTACATATGTACATATGTGTGTACATTCATACATTCATACAACGTCAAGTTCAGCTCTCAAAAACTTCACACCTTTGTGCAAATTATTTCGTCGTCAATGTGACAAAAAGTTAACCTCAAAAATTTTGCGCGCCAGCCGCCGACGACGACGTTGACGTTGACGTTGACGCTGCCGCCTGTTGAGCGTGACTCAGCCGCTGACAGCGACAGCGACGTCGGCCTGACAAATTTTTGTTTAAACAATTGCAATAACAACTCTGAGCTTAATGAAAAAGTTATGTATGCGAGTGTGAAGCTTTCGTTTTTTATTTATAGTTTGTATTTGCGTGCGTGTGAGTTTGTATGCATGTGTGTGTGTGTGTGTGTGTGTGTGTGTGCACTCAAACAAACTTTGCTCCCTACACTTGACCTTGTTTTGCCATTTTCATTTTGTGCCATGTACCCCCGCCCCCGCTACTACAACAGAAACAGACATACACACTTGTACATACAAACACACACACACAAACATACATACTTATGTACGTACATACATACTTACACTCAAAGCTGAGCCTGCTGATTGTGGTTGATTTCGGCCTGTGTTATTGGTAAAGGGAGCAGAGGAGTGGGGGGAACATCATTGGCAGCTTTTGTATGACAAAGCAAAATTCAAACACATCGCAATAATTTGCCTAAAATTCTGCGCCGGCTTAAATGCCGGCTCCAATAATTACAAACACACATACATACATACATACAAAACCAGAAACAACAACAACAACAGTGTAAAAGAATCATTTGAGTGAAGGGCGAAGACGTGGAAAGAAGCAGACGCGGACAACGGCAATAAAAATGCAGAGCAAGGCGAAATGAACACACAGGAAGGACAGAGCAACAAAGTTATTTTAATGACCTGCTGCTGTGTGTGTGTGTTTGTGTGTGTGTGTTTGTGTATGCGAGCAGTGATGTTGACTGTGGTGGGGGGGTGGGAGTAGGGGGGAAAGGCAAAGGGAACAAAGTCGAACGTCGACTGGCAAAGCCGCAACAGTAAAAATGGCAAGCAAAGGAAAATTAAAGACCATGACAACAACAAATAAAGCAACAACAGCAAAAGCAGCGTATGGCGAAAAAGTCAAAAAGAGAATAGCTAATGCCAAACAAAAACAACAAAGGCAACAGGAGAAGGTGGCAAATGAAAGACATAAAACTTTAATTTATACGATACTATATACTATACATACATACATATGTATGTATGTACGTACAGTGGCTCACAACAAACTATGCGCAGAGCTATAAATAGTAAAGCTTTAAAATATCGACAATATGTAATTTATTTTCAGCCATCTTTCTATGTACATTAATATTTATAAACATATGTACATACATATGTATGTACATAAATATATTAAAAATCTTAATTAATTTAACAATTTTTAAAGTTAAATTTTTAAATTCAATGTTCATATGTATGTATATCGATGTTTTAAGAATCAACGATGATTTTTAGAACTACAACAATCGATAAATCGAAGTTTGAATTTGAGCTTGCGAATTATGACAAGTCATTTTAATAGTTTAATTTAATGCTTAATCGATTTATTTGGGAATATTTTTCAACAGTGGACACTCCTTTTGAGTGCCAGTCCATGATACCTGTAACAAAGTTAGAAAACAGAATAAAAGAAAAAAAAGAAAGAAGAAAACAAAGCATGGGGCATAATGTATTTGTTGTTATTGTTGTTGTCGCTGTTAGCTAAGACAGACAGTTATTTAAGTACAGCGTATTGTCTAGCGAGTGTATTATATACATATGTACATACATACATACATATGTATGTACATAAGTTTAAGCTTGAGCTGACTCAGATCCAGATGACTATCCCAATCCCAAGGCAGCTGCCCTACACACAAACTCACACACACACACACACACATACATACATACATAAATACAGTGGCCTGGGGGAAGGGGAGCTAGCGTTGGTCTCGGCATAACGGACCCCAACGGCAATGGCAGCAAATTAAAGTTACTAAAGCAAAGCAAAGCAAAGAAAAGAAAAGACAAACAAAAACAAAAAGAAGTTGAAACTAGTAGAAGAAGCTGCAGTGTAGCAAACTCGACTGTGAGAGACCCTGTGCAGATTCTGTAAAGCAAAAAAATGTAAAAATTAAAATAAATATTTATGTAATAAAAATTATTTTTATATTGGCTGTTAATGCTTATCAAGAATAAATATGCATATACTTTATGGAGTCGATTAAATTTGTATACAACTAATAGAACCTTTGAGCTTTTGAATTACAGGGTCTTAAAACGAGCGAAATTGTTTCTTGCACAGCGTGTGGAGCGAGACTCAAAGCAAAGCGGAGACTGTGCCATGCAACAAAAACAACAAGAACAGCAAGAACAAGAAGGTGAAGAAGAAGCAGAAAAAACACGATATGGTTAAGTCGGTGGTTGTTGTTGCCAGTGCGGTTGAACAAAGCGACAGAAGGATGACAGAGATACAGAAAGAGAGCGATAAAGAGAGAGAGAGAGAGAGTGAGTGGGAAAGGTAGGGAGGGAGGACAAGTATTGCAGAAATCTAAAATGAATAAAACCGGTTCGTGAACTATACGGTTCTTTTTTTTTTTATTTATTCTTTTCTTGTTTCTACTTATTTTGCGCAAAGCTTTAACTTCAAGACCGGCGACAAAAATGTCATTTCCCTCATATGAATGTGCATACATACATATGTAAATACACATGTACATTCATACATACTTGTAGACTGTATTGTAGTAAAGAGACGTACATAGCTTCAAACTCTTCTTTTTGTCTTGAGCCAAGAACCAGAAGCAACTTAAATAAATTAGGAAAAAAAATTTTAGAATGTTTTTTTTTTTCAAAATATAAAATTTTGTAATTTGACAAACAAGTTACATCACTCACTGTAAAAGCTTTAGGGAGTCTGCCACGCCCCCTTTGGAATAATGTATAATACCCTTTGCAATGAAGTATGTAAGCAATAATATAACTGTTCAGTGCTGTAAACTTTATTTACATTATTAGTTAACATTTTTATCTTATATTAAACAATTAGAATTATAGAAAAATTTGCGACTTTTCTTAATCAGTTCACGTTGAAAAACTAGATTTTTATTTTTTTTTTACTTATGTATCTACTAAGCATATATGTAACTGTACACAAGATTAAAACACTAAAAAGTTTATGTAAAATACGCTTGTAAATATTTTTGAAAAAGCTTAACTATGTTTTAAGTTCTCTGTTAGTACAAAATGAAAATCTTAACATGTCCTTTTTTTTCAATTAACGTTAAAAAAGTGCTGAAAAATCTATAGTGGAGAAAGTGTTGAAAAATCTAGCACTTGCAATTGGCGCCAAAACGTTATTGACTTTTTTGCCGCCAGCTGTTTTCTCGCCAATTGCTTTTGCTTTTATTTCTGTCGGTTGCCATCGTCACCGCACTAATTGGCGTTTTATGAGAAAAAAAAGCTAAAAAAAAAATAGCTAGTATCACCCGCTAGTATCCAACCCTCCCACTCATATCTTACTACGTTCTTGGTCAGTTTGCTGTGTGGTTATAATCTAGCTTAGGAGCCCTTGGGGCTTATTATTTGACATCATCCCTGGCATAGACTTCATCGACGCTGCTGCTTCCAGTGGTGTTGTTGTTGTTGTGGGAGGAGGAGACACCGCCGCCGCCGCCATTGGGAAGGAAGCGTGCATCGAGCGATAGTCGATTCATGCGTCCGTAGACGAGAACCTCGCTGATGATGCGCTCAGCGAAGAGTCGCTGATCGGGACGCATGTGGCGGAAATGGGCGGCCATCCGTTTGCCAATCAAATCGCATTCGTTCTCAGCATGCTCAACGCTGCGACTAACCATCTGGTCTATCATCTGGCGACGCTTCTTCGCTGTCGACGTCGCTGCAACGGCGCTGCTTTCATCCAATTCATCAACAGTGCTGCGTCGACGTCGACGCAACGCTGAAACGGGAGCGACGCCGCTGCCGCTGCCGACGCCAACGCCGCTGCGACGCGACTGCAATTGCGACGTTTGATTTGTGGCATAAGGATGCGAATGTGTGTGTGAATGTAAACGTGAATATGCATGTTTGTTGTTGTTATTGTTTTTGTTGTTGCTGTTGTTGTTGCTATTGGAATGTGTCTGATATTTGTTTTCCATTTTTAATACAGTTTTCAGCTGCGTTTCGTCCTCCATGTGCCCCACCTCCTCCTCCTCCTCCTCCTCCACCACAACATCCGCGACGCCATCAACATCGGCCTCCCCTTCCCCATCCCCATCGACTTCGTTTTCGCCATCTCCTTCTCCCTCCCCCTCGCCCTCGATGACAAGCATATCCTCTTCGGGTTGAAAGGGCTCCGCAAAAATATCCTCGTCCTATTTGAAAGAAGTACAAACATGATAACCATATGAAATACATACATACATACATACAATATTATAAATTGTGTCATTTTATCAATAAAGTGTAATCGAATTAAATAGAAAAAGTGCGAGCTATGGAAACTTCGATTTATGAAATTTTTTTTTTTAGGTTTCGAGTTAGAGAAAATTTGAGTTATGGAAGCTCGACTGTAGTTAAAAATTTCAGTAGTCCAAATACATAAGTATTAGTATTTGAAAAAAGCTAAAAATTACTATTTTAACCCTTATTCCTTTTCATACAAAAAGTTACTTTAACAATTTTCAAAAATCATAAAAAATACTAGCGAGGAGATTTTTGAAAATTTTTTTTTCCATTCACTCTTAGAATTATTTAAAGATTTTTTTTGTTTGAGATCGAGGAAAAAAGTTGAAAAAGACGTTTACAAAAATTCTAAATTGGCAATGGGTACTTAATGGGTTAAGGAAAGTTTTGTATCATTCAAACGGAATTTAAAAAGCTATTATTTCCTTATGTTAAGTCAAAAACTTAAGTCTTTTTTTCAGTGTGTAAAGTGATTCTTGACAAACTGTAGTTCTGAAATTTTTTCGAAATATTTTGTTCATATTTACATTCCAAATTTGCAAGTTTTGTAAAGATAATTCTCAAAAACAGAAAAGTTTCTCATACAACAGTTCTGTTTTCAACTGAGCATTTCAATCCAAATTGTTAAGAATTTTAGAACAAATTTGAGAGTTGGGATAAAATATGTATCTTTCATGTTAAAAAAAAAGGTTTTAAACTGATTTTTCCTATTCAGATTTAGAGAAAATCTTTTACGAATATTTAAAACATATTCATATAACATTTTGTAAATTTGAATGAGATGATTTGAAAATACAAAAAAAAGTTGTTACAAATTTCTAACCATCGTTTCCACCCCATAGATTCAAGTTGCTACCCTGTAATAAGAAGACTAGAAAACAGGGAAAACTTTTGCACTCACAGCCTCCTCCTCTTCATGGACAACAACGGCAGCTGCATTTTCCACAGTCTCGACCTCGACAATATCCTCGACAATATCCGAAATGTGCTCCTTGTGGTATTCATGATGTTCGTTGGCGATCAAAGTTTGTGCCTCGCCCGTTTCCTCCTCGTAGAGAAAGTCGAGCTCATTGAAATACCACAAGGAGGGTATATATTCATCGCCCTGACCCCCAAGGGATTTACTTTCGAGCACCTTGCGCAATTCCCGACGGTACGAAGTGCGCAGATTGTTGATCTTACGCTTCAGCATATGGATATTTGAATTTGGATCCGCTTGCCGTAAGTGCAACAAGAGGCGATCATAGGATTGTGCTTTCAGTTTACGATTGCGATACTCTTTGCAATTGGCGAGCCAAAGTTCGGGCATGGAGCGATAGAGACGAAAGAACTCCTGCCAGAAGTTTGTGTTGCGCACGTGATGCGACATCATGGCGAGCAATATTTCAACTGTCTCGTCGTCCAACGCGGTCGTACGACAAGCACACGAGCAGACGACGCAACCAAAGACTCTCTCACACACACACACAAGCACACACACAGAAACAGTTATTCCACCCCCTGTAGGTTCGCTCGCCCGCTCTCTCCCGCTAACGCTCCTACTCAGTGCTGCCCGAATTTCAAGGGCAAAAATAGCTTATTTGAATTTAAAAAAAATTAGGTAGCTAAAAACTGATTTGAAGAAAAAAAAACATAAAAACAATAACTTTATATTTATATTAAATATTCTTAATTTTTATCTGTTATATTTTGTTGAAAAATCGTTCAAAGCTTGCACTCGACTCCCTTTTCCACTTCTTTTCTAGAAATCCCTAACCTTACTAATTTCTAATACTTGTAATATCACTAAATATTACTACTAATACTTTTTGATCCGATTGGAGTGTTCTGGGTTTTTCTCAATCCTTGCACTGAATGTTGGATTATTTCATAGTTTTTAATACCCGCAGATTTTTAATTTTCAATTTTTTTAATTAACTTTTTATCTTTTTAGTTTAAGATTAAATAGTACTATAAGTATTTTATCTAATTTTTATATTAATTAACTTTTACTTTAATTTTTACTTAATTGTTCAACTGCTCTTAGTTGACATTAAATAAATATTCAATCCATTTCAAGCTAATAGCAGTTTTTAAAATTGTAGCTCTTGCAATTACAAGATAGCTAAATTTAGCTATAAAATAGATTAAACGGCAGCACTGCCTGTGGCTTTGTTCGCTCTCTCTCTTTCTCTATCTCTCTGTCTTTCTGTCATACTTACGTGCATGCTGGCCTCATCAAGACTGTCGTACAGACTTTGACTCTCCTGTTTAACGCCGGACGACGATGCCGGCGTTGCCACATCGTTTAAATTGAGGACCGGCTTAAGAAAGTCCATCATATGGAACCACCAAAGACGCGGCTCATACGTATTATCATACGACATGCGTATCTTTTTGATCTCCCTGCGATAGCAGCAACGCAACGAGTTGATTTTACGCTTCACATCCTGTACGCTGGCACCGCGATTAACACGTCGCAATATTTTTAATAGCTCCTGATAGCCGGGCTCTTTTTTCTTTTTCGATAGATAGTCCATGGAACCGTTATCCCAGAGTGCGCTAAAGTGGCGATAACAGCTAATGAATTCCTCCATTACCTCCTTTTCGTCATACAAATTGGGCGTCGTCATTTTGTCGTTGTTTGGTTGTTGTTGTTGTTATGGTTTGGCACTGACAGACACTGTTCAAGTCTTTGCTCATACTAAAGACTGAACGAATATACGGTATGATTGCGACTGAAAGAGAGTGTCATGCAAACACAACGTGTATGAACGACCAACCATGCAAAACATACATTTATACATACATACATGCATACATGTACAGTATGTCGAGCAACTCCTGCCACGTTATAGAAAATTCACACATACATATATTTTATTTTGTAACTAAAAATAAATTATTTATTTTTATTTTTAATATTTTCCTATGTTTCTAAGAAAAAGTTAATAAAGAAAAATGTAAATACATTTTGTTAAATATATTGTGAAATTATTTTGTTAAAATATTTAGCTGACTAAAATAACTCGCATATTTTATTGAAAAAAAAAATATATGTATGTATACCTGTTTTTTTTATTATTTTTTTATATTTTTAAACAAGCTTAAATAAAGAAATTAATAAAAATCCATAATTTAAATAAGAAATCCAAATTTATCAAAACAATACTGTGCATGTGAATATTGTATCTAGTCAAAATAGTTTCTCGATCAACTGTATTGTGCATGTGTTGTTGTTGTTCTTGCTATTATTCGTTGTCTTCTTCTTCTGTTTCTTTTTCATTTTCTGTTTGTGCTTCGCCTTCATCATTTTTCGCTGTTGCCTTTTAAAGCGGGCTTAGTGAGCAACGTCGCAACGTCGCAACGTCAACGTCGTCAGAGCGTCTATTCTGCTTCTTGCTGTTGCCTTTTGTTGTTTGCTTTTACCATTTTGCCTTTTTATTTATTTATGTTGTTATAAACAGCAACGGCCGCAGTCGGCGTCGACGATGTTAACATTAAAGTCGATGTCGACGTCGACGTCAGCGTCAGCGTCAACGTCACCGCAGTCGCACAAGTGTATGGGCGCTGTCGCGCAGCGTTGCCAAACTTCACAGGTTCGAACATGTGCCACTGTAATTGAAACTTGGCAACGTTGCGGCGCTTAGAAATGCTGCATGACAGCAATGAGGCCACCACCGGCCGGCCATATGTGTGTGTGTGTGTGTGTGTCTGCTGCAGCAGCTGAAGGCGGCCGCCTAATAATAATAACACCAACAGCAACAACAACAACAAACAATATTAATAGACATGAAACATTAGCGCGCGCACACAGAAACAAGCAGAGCAGCAATATTTGCGACCGGTAATCCAAATCCAACATCCAACATGCATGCTGCAGTTTGTGCGCTGCCCACGCGACGCTGCTGCTGCTGCCGCTGCCGTCGCTGCTGCTCTGTTTGTGTTTCACTTTCACTGCAAAATTCGCAAAGAAAAAAAAAAACAGCAGCAGCAGCAGTCGCAGCAAAAACAAAAACAAATAAAGTTTTGTCAGTCAGCGTCAGTCAAAGTCGAATGCAACAATAGCTACAACATCATCAAACAGTGGCGGCAATAATTGCATGCACTATTTAAATGCCGCTACTGTTACCACGTTCCTAGGGCAGCGAAATCCCAATGAACCTAAATGAAAAACGATAAAACTGCAAAATGTTGAAGATTGTTTGGTTCAAAAAATATAGCAAATTTTAAATCCAACATTTGTTCAATTTTAGACTGCAAAAAATTATCATACATAATATTTTCTCAATTCTTTTTAAATTTTGTCTTGTTATTAAAGTTAAAAAGTTTTTGATAGAGTCCAACTTCAAAATTAGGAATTTATTTGTTCACTTAATTTATTTTATTATTTGATTATTTGTTTCAAATTTAAGGTAGTAAAATAAATTTGTATATATTTTTTTTACTAAAATTAATAACGAATAAAAATGAACGACAGTTTATCAAAGCAAAAATCACAAGCAATTATAATATTATTTAGGAAAATTTTAAAAATAAAAAAAAAAAAATATAAAAATTGTGTCTAAAAATTATATTAATTAAATCAAAATCAAATTTTGTAATATTAATCTTAAGTTACTTTAGAATAATTGTATTTTTCAACCACATGTAGCATTAATTGTGACTAGTGCCATAATCATAAGTTCTTTACAACTTGTAGCACTAGGATGTTAAATAAATAAATAAATAAAATAAATAATTGTAAGCTACAATAAAATATTATAAATAATTAAATAATTAAAAAAAAAATTTGGTCTTTTTTCTTCTCGCTTCAAAACACGTTTAAAAATTGTTTACAAATTCGCAGCTTCTCTTTGCCATTTATCGAATTTTTTGGAAGATACAATTTTTTGGACATAAAAAATAAATGGTTTCGTGGCTACATTAAAGCTGTGCAATTTTGTGGTATATTTAAATTTATTTGTCTTAATAATACCCATTAAGTTTGATTTAATTTATTGCTTCATAACACTTTTGCTTAAACCATGACTAATATTTTGGCGCAACACTGTGTGCTACGCTTTGTTTTTGTATGAAAAATGGCCATAGCTGCATCGAGCATCGAACTCATACCGTTTTGTCTGGTCTCGAGCCGGGTTCGAGTTGGATGTTCGATGTTGGCTTACCAGCGTTTGCTGCGTTGCCGTACGTACGCCTTCGGACACGGTTCGGCTTTGAAGACTTCCAAACGCCGCAACTACATCAAGCAGCAGCAGCAGCAGCAGCGTCGTCGTCGTCGTCGCCGTCGTTGTCGTCGTCGTCGTTGTCGTCAATGTTGTAGATGCCGTTGTTCAAATCCTAAAAACTCGGGTGTGTGCGCGTGCAGAGCATGTGAAAATTTCACGACGTTTGCAGATACGTTGCGAATTTATTTATAACAAATTCACGAAAATTATGAAAATCGTCGCTCTAAAACAAAACCAACAATAAGGTAAATTGTGCAACGCAGTAACGGCAACAAGCAGATAATAAAAAAAAAACCTAAAAACCGCCCCCCGTCGATAAAATTAAATACGAGCAAATTAAAGAAGAAAAAATAAAACGAAAACGCAAGAAAATAAAAGAAAGAAAAAATGAAAACGAAACGAAATCAAATCACTTTTATGTGCCGCCGTTCCGCCTACATATAACTGTATATTTTTATATATATAAATATATGTGTGTGTGTATATATATACATTTATTTTATAGCTGTGCATGGCTGTGTATGTGTGTGTGTGTGTGTGGGTGTATAGGCAAAATGGATATAGTAAAATGATGAAATGAAAAGAAGCAAAAAGGAAAATAAAAACATTGGAAAATTGCGTCGCGTTTTACTTCACACAGTTATATATACATATGTATATGAACAACTATATATATGTATAAATACTTATTGTTTTATGTATGTATATAAGTGTATGTATGTACACTCTTTTTTTTGTTTTTTTGTTGCCCAAATGCAATGCTGATCTATGCGCGAATATAAATGTGTAAAGAGGCGAAAATAAAAACGCAACGCAAGTTGGAATTTTATAAATACAAAATACATGTGTATGTATGTATGTATGTATAATACTTGTGTTTGTCTGTGAACGTCTCTCTCCCTCTCTCTCTCTTCACGCGCTCTCTCTCTCTCTCTGGCTATGTGAGTTATGTTTTTTTGCTGTGCTTGCGTATGTGTATGTATTGTATATATATAAATATACCTACAGTTAGTCAAGTAATTGTTTTATCATAGACAGAAATAATATGCAAGAAGAAAAATCGTTAATTCTGTTAACTAAGTTTTTAGGCAACAAAATATGTAAGAAATATGTAAATTGTTGTTTTTTTGTTTTATGTCAAGATATTTACTTGACTAGCTGTATATAACACAGCATATAAGTGTGTATGCATGTGTGTGTGTGTGTGTGTGTGTTTCTCTGTTTCTGCTGCTGACGTCGTCGTCTGCGTTCCAATTCTAATTTTTTTTTTCCTTTCCTTTTGTGTGCTTTTTAAAGTGGCATAGATTGGTTTGTTTTTTTTTTTATATAATAAATTGAAATTGTTTTTTATGCACAGCTGGGCCATGCATGTGTTTATATGTGTGTGTGTGTGTGTGTGTGTTTTTTTTTTTTGTAAGTAAAAAAACAAATAAAATAGTTCAAATAAAAGTGTGGCATAAAATGCGCCAAAGCCAAGCCCCACACACACGCACACACACACACACGCTTCTCCCGTGTGTGCAATTTGTTAAAAGAATTTTCTAAATTTTTTTGCCGTTGACTTTTCCTGTTTCGGCGACGCCCTGCGGCAAAAGTTGCAAAGTTTTTTTTTTTTGTTGTTTTTTTGGTTGCATGCAGGCTCCCAAAAGTTTCTTTCTCTCTCTCTCGCACACACACATACTGCACACCCAGACACACACATGCATACATATACTATGCATAGTTTGACTATTTTTTTGATATATTTTTTTTGGAAATCAATTTTTCAATACCAAGAAAGAAAAATCAATAAGAAAGAAGCAAAAGTAAATGAAAAGTTAAGTTAAGTTCGTGTTTTTTCTGTGCTTGTCTTAAAAAAAAAGAAAAACAAAACAACACAATAATAATCATTAAAAAATTTGCATCAAAAATAAATTTTAATAAAAATTTTCCAGAATCTCGCATGATATTTAAAATGCAAATTCGATAAGCGCGAAAGATAACAAGTAAAAAAACAGAAAAAAAACGTATAAAAATTATTATAAATAAAACAAAATGATAATAAACCTGAAATAATCAAAAGTCGAATTAATTACATGCAAATGCAAATATAAATACATTTACATGTGCACAAGCGCACATACATATTTGCATATGTAATATGTAATATTTCGATTTGTAAACTAACTTGGCAACACTGGCCGAGGGTCTTCCCCTCCCTCCACGCCTCGTCTCTCTCTCACCTACCCATCACGCGGTGTTTTCACGGATTCGTAAAGCCAACAACTTTTTCATGGTAAGTTTAAGCTAAAAACTGATTTTTAAATAAGAAATTCAGTAGAATATCAGAATATTATTAAGACCCAAATAGTATCTACAGTGGTTAACATTAATAAGTTAAGGCTAAAAACTGATTTTTAAATAAGCTAAGAAATCTCATTGAAAATCAGAATATTATTAAGATCCAAATAAAACCTAACATTATAATTTCGGTTTTTGCTTTTTTGAATATCAAAAATTTAAAAATGATAGATTAAAGCTTATAATATTACCTTTTTAAAAAGCTGTATACATATTAAGATTTTATTTCAAATTAAAGGGAGAAACTATAAAAAATCAAAAAAGATCAAAATTTGAGTTACTTTAATATTCGATTTTTTCTTATATAACTAAGATATCTACATATTATATCTAGAAAAACAAACTCAATTTAATATTTGGTATGATATCCATTATATTTTATGGTATCACTCAGGCGCTTTGGCATATTTTGTATAATTTTTTTTTTTGGGTATATTTATGGCCAATTTTAGCCCAGTCTTCATGAAGCCGTTCCTTTAACACGGATAAGAACGATTCCAACTTAATCCACAAATTCTCAATAGGACTTAGATCAGGCGATTAAGGCGGCGTTTCCAAGACTTTTGGGCAGTTATACACCAAAAAAGACTTGACTTTATGGGCCTTATGCTTCGCGTCATTGTCCTGATACCATTTGAGCGTGTTGGTTATACCCATTATCTCCGCCAAGGACCAAAAAGGTTGAATTTGCTTTCGTCTAAGAATCAGCGTAGAGCAGCGGTGGGCACGAAATCTAAATTCGGGAGAAGCCGCAAGCTCCCGGAGCCCATGCGTGCCCACCACTGGCGTAGAGTATCAGAATATTATTAAGACCAAAATAATACCTAAGTAGTATCGAAAATGATAAAATTGTGGGAAATAGCAGCTGTAACAGCTTTTAGCGACATCTTTATTATGCAAATTATGCGAATTATAGCTTGTAAGAGCCGACTATATATAGCTACTATGACAAGTATGTGGGATCTATAACAACTGTTTTCAAATTACATAGTTGAATCTGTTGTAAAATAATATGGATATAGTTAAGCTTTCGAATTGTGTACAGTTCAGAGAAGTACACACAAAATAAAATAATCTTCAAATTTTTACATTCCATCTGAACTGGGAAAGTTTTAAAACCGGAGCTAAAAAACTTGGTGCACAAGTTACTCCAGTGCAGTGGTGGGCACGCATGGGCTCCGGGAGCCAGCGGCGGCTCCCAACTTTCAAAAAACAACTTTAAAAGAGTTAGATTCTAAATCGGATTTTTTTTTTTAAGTTTTATTGAATCTAGATACAGATAACTTCTAGTTCTATCAAAAGACCGAAATGTTGTAATCCTTTTTACTCTGCATTCTAACTTTTTCTGAAAGTTCATCAACACAGACTTAAAATCTGCTTCTGATCCCATTTGAACTCAGGAAGTGTAAAAACGGACGCTTTAAAATTTCTTGCACAAATTCTTCTATAAGATATTTAGCTCAATTTTAACTTTTGATGGCTGTATTCTAAAAAATTGCAGATGAATCACAGATAATTAACAGAGAAGCGACGTCATGTGGAATATATAGAACTACTATCACTCAATTAAATCAACATTCTTCATAAAATCTCGTTCACTATATGTGTTGCTTTCCAATTGGCTGCAGAAAGATCTGATGTTTTTTTTTGCTTTTATAATATAACATATGTATTGCGTCACTTTAAAACAAAATTCGAAATAGAAATTTGTATGCCAAAGTAGTCTCTAAATAAAATACGGAATCTCCAAAATTCTAAAAATCAACTGATTGAATACTAAATAGACTAGAATGAGTTTTGAATCATTATTAAATAATCTTGAAAGCTCTTAAGTCATTCACAATATTCAATTATAGTTTTTCAACCTTATTTGAAATGTGTGTAGAAAGTTGTCCATATGCTAATTTTGGAATTGTTTTGTTGTTTAAATTTTAAATTGAAACGTAAAATTAATCAAAAACTCGCATCTTGTGAAATTTTCTTCCAAAACTGTATTCAAGCTATTTATTTAAGCAATATACGCTAACGAAAATTCTATAGGATGAACATATAGATTGTATATTTGAATAAATTCACTTTTTCTATATTTTTGCCAATTTTCTTAAAAATTGACTTCTAAAATTAACTATTTGTATTCTAACGATTACACTTAGAAAGATAATAAGATTGTACCATAAACCATTTTAATACATAGAAGTAAATTGAATGTTTAGTTTAAAACAAGTTTTACAAGCTGTTTTCGATATATCGAATTAAATTTTATGAACGTTTCTTGGCACAATTTAGGTGGAAGTCTTGTAACGTTCGCGATCACTAATAAAACTTGTAAAATGGATAAAATAATAGTAATATTTCAAAATAATCACTTTAAATGGAAAACTAAATTATATTATTGTGGTTTAAGAGTATTTTCTTCCCAAATACTCGCCACATATCGCAGACTTTCGCAATTTTCAAGATGAATTCATTTTTTGTTTTCTATAAATAATTTAAAAACGACAAGTCCTCAAATTTTTTCTTTTATAATAAAAATAGTGTTGATAAAATGCACTAAAATGTTAATGTTAATTTGAAAATGTTAATTTTTACTATGTTTTTTTCATTTAAAGACGTACGAATGTCGCGTTCTCGATCCTGAAAATACCCATATGCATGCATTTAAATATATTGACTTGGTTTAACTAGTTTCAATTCGGTTGAATCATAAAATTGCTATTGTATAGCATTTGGGTTGCCTTACTTAGATTTGATTTGAATTCGCGCTTAATTTACAGATGAACCGACACATTGTTGAACATATTTGAACCCATTTCATATCATATCATTTTTATTTTATTTTTTTTTTTTGATTTCATTGTGTAAATTTGCAAACTTATTAAAGTTGCCAGCTTTTGTGTGGCGCCAAGAAACGAGTTTCTTTTATTATTATATATTTGTCGTATCTTTTTTTTCTTTCTTTCGATATTCAAGTTCTACATAGTATAGATTTTCTTATATATGTATTTATGCATATGATTTTTATTTATTTATAGCTTATTTGACTTTTTCGAGTCGATTTTTTTTGTGTGCTTGGCTAATTAGCATTTAAATTATGCAAATATTACTTATTCTTACCAATTTCTTTCTACAGCTTGTGCATAATATATAGATAGATAGATAGATGATTGGCTATATAGACATATAGACCACATATATGTATGTACGTGGCTTGTGGTTTTCCTTCTCTGCTGCTGCTGCTGCTTCTTGTTCTTGTTTTTGTTGTCTTCTCTGTCTCTTCATTCTGTGTGCTTTTTTATTTTTATGAACAACTTTTCTGCTTGTGAAACCGCCGCACGTAGAATTTCTTGTTCAACCGGTTTTGCATTGTTGTTGTCGTTGTCGTTCTTGTTGTTGTTGCCACCCCGTTCTCTCCCTAGATATGTATGTATGTGTGTGTGTGCTGTGCCCCTAAAGCATTATCCATAGCATTTTTGCCGTTTTCTTCTGCCTCGTCGTCTTCTTCTTGTTCTGCTTCTTCTTCTTCCTTGGCTAGTTCATTTAAATGCAATCGCAATCGCATATTGATTTTTCCTTTTACCCAGAAGCCAACAACAACAACAACAACAATAACAAGAAGAACAACAACAGAAAACAGATACGCAAACTGCTTTTTATTTTCTTTTCCTCTTCATTTTTATTTTTGGGCATGAAATTTGGCAACGCTGCACGTTTCATTTTGCCCTGTGTAAGTCTCGCTCTCCTCTCTCTCGCTCTCTCTCTCACACTCCTGTGACAGCGCAACGTCCTTGTGACGTTTTTTTTTTCTTTCATTTTTTTGCCCCCTTGTGGCAAACTACGACGGCAACTGTCAGGCGAAAAATTAACTGCAATTTGAAAAGGCCTCCACCCCGGCTAATGCCCCCTAGACAATACTATCTGTCTATCTCCCACTCATTCGCTCGCTCTCTCGCTCTCTCTCTCTCTCGCTCTTGCTTTCTATGTGTGTAATAAGTTTGTATTGTTGTTGATTGGTCGCTTCGTGTAAAATATGCAAACTAAATTACAGCAATTTAAGCTGTTTGCCCATATTTATGGCATGTCAGGTGGCGCCCCCTGCTGGCCGGCCGGCTCAACCAACGTTTTTAACAGTTATGTCCAAAAAGAAAACCAAAACAACGTCATCTGTAAGAATCAGCAAGGAACAGAGATGGCAAAAAAAACAGCTGAAAATAAAGATAAGTGGAAAGAGAAATGCAGAAAAAGAGAGAGAGAGAGAGAAACCTGTCACTTGACACTTTAATGGAATTTTGATGTTGACTCTGTCAACAACTGGCAAAATATTAAAAACAATTGACAAGACCAAAAATATAGCAGAAAAAAAGAATAAGAAAAAAAATGATATAAAGTGTTAATTATTATGGATCTATGGCGAAATTCGTTAACGTTAACATCCGTATTGAATTTATAGAGCCAAACTCTCTTCTTATTTTTATCTCTCACACCAGAATCCAGAATTTAAGTTCAGTCCAACTGAATGGAATGTCAAAGAATGTTAAAAACTGGTTTTTGTTTTTTTTTATACAACTGCTCTCTTTCCACGTTTAACCCTCACTTTAAGATTATTTAAGGGGGTTGCTTTTACTTTTATTTTTTTATTTCTGGAGGGTAATAACTCTACGGTTTCGTTAATTATGTGAATTATTTTGGAAACGAAATACTTGAGATGCCAGCGCCATAGAGAAGCCCACAAAAAAATGACATAACTCGTGTTATGTCAAGTATTTTTTTTTGGGGTAAAAGAAATACTTGAGATGAAAGAGCCGTAAAATAATGACAAACCTTTATAACTCATCTACTTTCAGTTTTCAAGTACTAAATAACTTTGTTGTGTTTTAGATGCTGGATTTTCATTAGTTTAAACCAGTGGTGGCTCCCGGAGTCACAGCGTGCCCACCGCTAGTTTAAACATTTTTAGAGATTTAATATAGAAATGTTTAGTATATTTTAATGGACTATCAACAAAATTCAAATTCAATTCACATTCCAATTTGAATTCTTAATGGTTTAAAACTCTGGTAGAATATTTAAATATAGTATGTATTTTGTCAGTCTTCCATTTGCTGTTACATCTTGATAAAGCCGAATACCTTTAAGAATACCAATTTTGTATTGAAATTTACATTTCAATTTAAATGCTTGAAAATCAATTAAATTCGAGTCCATGAAACTTGATTCTTTATCCAAATTTAACTGTAGACAGAAAAGAAAAAGAACGAAAAACAAAAAATTTCAGATACCATTTCAATTTGAATTCAACAAATTTTTGAGCAAATCCAATTTCAGATCCAATTTCCAAGTTTCCAATTCATAAAAGACTTTTAACAGGTATCCATGATTAAAATTCAATAAATGAAAATCGAAATAATAATATGATGGCTTTAACTCGATACGTTTTCCAGTAGAAACTGGCAAATTCAATTTAAATAAAATATTGTAAATTATAGTTTAAAACCTTCTCAGAATCTGTACTCTATCGTATTATTTTTAAGACTGCTTGTAAATCCAATTTAAATTGAAGTGCATATTTTCATAGTTCAAGTTTTTATGAAGAACTAATAATTCTACTTGTCTGGTATTAGTATTAATGATGCTTTGATATTGCTTTTAAATCGATATCCTTGATTTTTTTCTGCTCTCTCTCCCCCTCTCTCTCTGATGAGCAGAATTCTTGCTAAGTCGCTCTAATTCTCATGCATATTGTACTTGGAAACAACTTGAAATTCCAATAATTCATATGTGAGAAATATGGAATGCATAGCAGGAGGATGAAGGATGATGATTGTTGTTCTTGTTGTTGTTCTTGTTGTTGGGCAGCGGGAGAATGTGAAGAAACATGAAACTATCGAGGAATACAAGAAGAGCATACAAATTGTTTTTTTTTTTTCTTCTGTTTTTCTGTTTTTTTTTGTTTTTTGCAATATGTGGAATCATTTTAGCATTCGAATTGTGCTTCGTTGCCAGGCAACATTTGTGTGCGTGTGTGGGAGTTTGTATATGTGTGTGTGTGTGTGCTGCTTCAACCCTAACTAATTTCATTCTTCCTCCCTGCACTTTCAGCTCCCCCCGCCCCCCCTTGCTTTGGGGTTGCACATACATATGTGCAGCATATGCGTTTTCCAATTGTTGTTGTTGTTGCTTACTGTTGCATTTTGTGTTGCCAGAAGATGAAGTAGAAACAGAAGAAGAAGAAGAAGGGGGAGCAGTGCGAATCTTGTGCTCTGTTGTGAAAGCTAAACACACACATACACACACACGCACACGCACACACAGTGCACGCAAGAAAACCTACGACACATTTTCATGCCTGAAAAACACGTTTTCCATGCGCGCGTTCACATGCGCTTATTTTTGTATAAAAGCAACAACAACAAAAAAGTATCATAAAATATGTACGATGCCAGGCAACAGCAAGAATAACAACTAGAGTAATAACTGATAAAAACACACGCACGCAACAAAAACAACGCACACACACACACACACACACACATACGAAATAAAAAAAGAAATAAAAGCTAGCGAACTAAATTAAAGCTCGGAACGACGAAAAATCAATACTTTACTTTACTCGACAGTAGCAGCGCAGCAGCAGCAGTCGCAGCAGCGTCAAAAGCAGCCAAACAAGAACAACAACAGCAGCAGCAGGAAGGCAGGCGGCAGTCGACGACGACAGAGACAGAGACGGAGACAGAGACGTCGACGCTGGCAGGGGGCGCTATCTCAAATAAATTGCTTTCGGCCTACTCGTGATTTTGTTTTTGTTTTTTTTTTTTCTGTATTTTGTTCTTCTTTTTTTTGTTTCGTTTCATTTGCCTTTTCGTTTTTCGGCGTTGTGAATATTTTACTGTACATATTTCTGGCTGCGGCCCCCCGCCTGCTGCTGCGACGTCGTCGCCTGCGCTGACGCCCACACAAGCACAGTCAAAAGCATGCATGCATGTGTGAATGTGTGTGTGTATGTGAATTTTATGCCAGCGCGCCAATGCTCCACAATTATTATTATTATTATACAGTCTGTTTGTATGTGTGTGTGTGTCTGCTTCTTACATTCGGTATTTTTTACGTTTCACCTTGCGCACCCGCACCCCTTGCCCTGCCGCCCTCCCGTCGTCAGCTCCATAGTCGTGTTTACTGCTGCGTTTTACTCGTTAGACTCGTTTGCTTCTCTCTCTCTCTCTTTCACTCACCGTCTCCTATCATTTTTCATGCACACACACACATATATATATTTGTATATATACAGCCACAGACAAGCACATAAATACAAATACAACGTTGCTGGCTTTTGTTGTTGTTGCTCTGCTCGGGGGATTTTTGTGCACTCACTGACGAATTGTCGTTCGGTCGGTTGGTCGCTTCGTCGTTTCGTCGGTCAGCCGTTCGTTCATTCGTTCTGTCGTTCGTTTTGTCGCTCCACTCGTTATGACGTTGCCAGTTTTGTGTCTGCCTTTTGTATTTATTTGCAAGTGTATGCGTGCGTTTGTGTATGTGTATGTGTGCGTCGTATTCAGTTGCCAACGGCGCTGCCTGCTCGCCGCCTTGCACTTGCTGTTGCGTCACCCGCGCGCCGCATAACCAATACGAATACACATACAGCATACACACACACACACGCACACATACAAACAACGTAGCAAACTTGCTGCGCAGCAACATTGGAACGCTGCCTGCTGTTTGCTTTGCATTTGTATGGCATGTATAAATGTATGTATATATATCTGCATATATATAAATGTGTAGATATGTACGTATGTATATATACGTATGCATGCATGTTTGTATGCCTGTATGTGTGTTCAAGTTCCCGCGTTGTTGCTCTCTGTTTTTGCTCAACCTCAACACACCCGCTTGCTCTCCTTTGTGACGACGACGACGACGAACGACAGACAGACAAGCCGACAGACAGACAGAACGAACGAACAACTGCCCGACGAACTGTCTGATTGACAGACTTTTCGTTCGTTCGTTCGTTCGTACGTCGTTCCGTCGCTTGCTTGCTTGCTTACTTGTTCTCCCTCTCTTTTGCTTACTCTCTCACTCTCGACAATTTTGGCTTGCGCACGACTTGCTCTGTCTCCCTTTCTCGCTCTTGGCAGATGTTGAGCCGCGCAGCAGCAGCGATAAAAGCAGCGCGGCATCATTTTTTTTACTTCGTTGTTTTGCTTTTGCTTCGAGTTGGTTTTTTTTTTTATAATTTCTTTTTATGCTATTATTATTATTATTATTATTATAACGCTGTTGGCATCGATGCTGACTGCGCTGCTTTGCTTGTTTCTTTTTTTTTTTTACGTATAGTTTTAAGCCTCTTTTTTATATTGTCGTCGTCGTTGTCTGCTGCTAAGTTTGTTGTTGTTGCTGCTGCTTTTGCTGCTGCTGCTGCTGTTGTTGTTGGTGGTGGTGGTGGTGTGCGTGTGTTGTTATTTTTATTAATTTGTTTGCGCTGGGGCTGCTGAAAATTGTCAACAGCGCATTTGGTCTGGTCGACGTGCGCGTCGCTGCCGTCGTCGCTGTCGCTGCTGTCGTTGTTGCTGCTTTAATCTTACGCGTGCTTAAGTTTCTTTTTTGTTGTTGTTGCTGTTGTTGTTTTCTGTCTTTTGCTTTGTGTGAAGTTTGGCAACGCTGCTTGTGCGCTGTGTATTTTTATTGCTGCCAACGTCGCTGCTTTTGCTTGGCTTTTGGTCGTTGCGACGCTTGGCTGATTTTTTTTTTCCTTTTCTTTTTGCTTGATTGTGGAATTTCGTGCTTAATTTTCGTCTGTGTGTGTGTGTGTGTGAGTGTGTTTGTGTGAGTGTTTTTGCCGTTTGCTTAAATTCAATTCAATTTCTGTGCAATTTTCATAGTGTGAATTTAATTTACTAAAAAGTTGCCAGTTCTCGCCATTGTATGTATGTGTGCCGTTTATTTGTTTGTTTGCTTCGCAAATTGTTGTTGCTTGCCAGCTGTTCTTTGTTATTGCTGCTGCTTTTTTTATTGTATTTTATTTTATTTTTTATTATTTATTTGTGGCTGTGCAGTTTAATTGCTTTCATTAAAAACAAAAATGTTGCTGACCAGCTACAGCAGCAGCAAAACGACGCAGTCAGCGCCGCAGCAGCAGCAGCAGCAGCAACGTTAGCGAGCAAAACATGTGGCCATGCGCTGTTGCCAAGTTTCATTTTAGTCAGTTTCCAGTTTGTCGACACCGGCCGAAGCTTTTTTTTTTTTTCTGCTTCTGCTTCTGCTTTCTGATATTGCTGCCAGCAGCTACTTTCTGCTCCTGCTGCTGCGCTGCTTTTGCTGCTGATTCTGATTTCTGATTTCTGTTTTCTGTTTTTCACGTAGGCAACACACACACGCGGCGTACGTATCAGTTGTAAGTGTGCGGGGAGCTGGAAAAACCTCAAATAGATGATAAATGAGTTTGTGTGCGTGCGTGTGTGTGCGCGCGTGTGTGTGTGCGTGTGTGTTTAAATGTGAGTTTACGAGTGAAATTGTTGTTATTTGGTCTAATTTTGGCCTTTAATTCACGAGCTGTTGCCCTGATAAGCAATCAAAAATTCTTAAGCTTCTTCTTAGATAGCTTATCAAATGCTTTTTACATACAGACATTAAAACGATTGCGGCAATTGAGATTGTCGTGACTTATGACAACATGATTTCTGATGTAAGTGCACATAAATAAACATTAATTTGAAAATTCGCTATCGATTTATCGGTGTATTTATTCTTTAAATATGCTCAACATTAACATTTTCAATGGTATCATGGAATAAATGGGCAAACATGTATCTAAATTACATGTATATTACTGCTATAAGAAGTGTGTAATACCATCAATGTTATTAAGACTACAGAATTTATCAGAAATTGAAATTCTTGAGCTTTCTGCATTGTTGAAGTTGTTTCAAATCATTAGAAAGTCCAATTTTAGGGTCTAGAAATCTAAAATTTCGTATTTTTCTTTGTTTCCTAACCCTTAATAAACAATAAATATCGAAAACGTCGTAAAAGCTTCACAAATGATAGTTTTACCTAGTAAAAACCATATTTTATTAAAATTTAATAGAAGCAAATGATGAATTTTGGATTTTCCACAATGTTAAAGCCAAGAATTGGAAATTTATGTGAATTAACTGGAAGTAGTAAATAAAAGTACAGGTTTAACTTGTCGTTGGGATAAAACTTGATATTTTTTAATCATTTAAGTACGCATTTAACATAATTATCTTTAAATGTTTATGGAGTTTAATACTCCAACATTTAAGCACGTATTTATCGGCTCAATTATCGATATTTATTTATAGTTGGATATTTAGTATTTTATCATCACAAAGTCTAATGCAATTCCGTATCTTGAATTGTCTATCTATCTATATAAGTATCCATCTATTTAAGTTAACACTTACGTATCTTTATATTAAGTATCTTAATGTCTGTCTAAATATTAATATAAGAACTGTGTATCTATCTATCTATCTATCTATCTATCTATCTATCTATCTATCTATCTATTTTTCTATATAACTAACTATCTATCTATCTATTTTTCTATATAACTAACTATCTATCTATCTGTCTATCCATCTATTCATCTATCTATCTATCTATCTATCTATCTATCTATCTATCTATCTATCTATCTATCTATCTATCTATCTATTCATCTAATCTGTCTGTCTACATTTTACGATGATTATCGACACTTTTTAAGTACATAAGTTTGTATTTCTTATATGTATATATTTTTTTTTTGTATCTTATCGAATTTGGCAACTAATTAAAGAATTCGCTTTGCTCTTTCCTCTCATTGCAGGTTGTATGGATGACAAATGAAATAAAAAAATAAACTTTTTGTTTTGTGTTTGTTTTTTTTTTGAAGTTTTCTTTCAAGTCTTGTGATAATGCAGACGATGATAAGCGAAAGAGAAGCAAAGCAATGACCAGCAAAGTAACAACAACAAATCAATTATAAAAATAAAGCAATAATAATAGTAATAATAATATTAATAATAATATTAATAAAGTGTGCAAAGCTGTTAATTAATGGAAAAATTAGTTTTTTCCTCAAACACATTTCGTGCGTCGCGTTTTGCGTTTGTTTTTAGTAGCTCAATTCGTTTGAGTAAGAGAGAGCGAGCGAGAGAGCGAGCGAGAGAGCGATAGCGTGGGAAAGAGAGAAATATACATAGTCACATGCATAAAAATACACACACACACACGTACACCTGCCACCCACACAAATGCAACAAAATATGTGTCAAAATATGTGTGCTGAAAAAAGTTTTCAACGCTTTCAATTATTTAATTTTTTCTCGTTATTTTTTTTTCGCCACGGGCCTGAAAAAAAAGTTTATTTGTATAATTTTTTTTCAAGTTACGAAAAATGTTGTTTTTTCCACATGGTGCAATAACAACAACAACAACAAATGTTGGCAACAAATAACGAAAAAGTAAAAAGCGCGTGTAAAATATATATATGTCTGATGAAAATGGGCAACAAGGCGCCGTTGCCGCTTTTCACGTGCCGTGTGCGTTCGTGTTCGTGAGTGTGCTCTACAAAATTTATTGTATTTTTTTTTTCATCTCTTTTTGCAGCAGTTGCAGTGTGTGTGTAAATAGGCAAAAGCTAAAATAAATAATACAACAAAAAAGAAGAATATGAAAAATAATTAATCTAACAAATAACATATTGTGAGTGCAACAACAACAACAAGAATAACAACAAAAATAACTACAACTTGTAGTAGTATTAAGTAAAAAATGCAAGTGCAACAATTGCATGGCGTCTTTTAAGCGTCGCCAAAGCGATTTGTTGTTGCTGTTTCGTTGTTGTAACAACAGCAACAGCAACAGCAGCAGCAATTTCAAGTGTTAACAACAACAACAGCAGCAAAGCAGAAACAGAATTAAAGTGAAACATTACATATGTGGTGAATATGTTGCAGTGCAATGCTGTTGCATTCGAGCAGCCCAGTGATAACAACAACAGCAACAGCAACAACAACACTTCATTTACAGCAGCAGCAGCAACAACATCGAATTCTGAGCGCAACAACAAGTGTTTAAGCCAAAAGAGTTCGGCATGAAATGGAAGCAGCTATACGCTCCTCTTCAGTGCAGGTCGGTGCTCCGCCGCCCACAAACAACGCCACAAACGGTGGACAACAGCAACAACAACAGCAGCAGCAGCAACAACAACAGCAGCAACAACAGCAGCAGCAACATCAGCAGCAGCAACAACAACAACAACAGCATCAGCAGCAGCAACAACAACTTCAGCAACAGCTTCATCATCATCATCATCATACACAGCAGCAGCAGCAACGTGTTGCCAGCAATCAACAGCAGCAGCAGCAGCAACACAACGCGGCAGCAACAAACGCTGCCGCGTCGCATCAAGTGCATGATAATGGACCAACGTCCCATCATCTACATATTCAGCAACAACAGCAACATTCACAAGCAACAGCGTCTAATCAGCAGCAACAGCAAAACAAAACAACGCAGCAGCAGCAGCAGCAACAAAAGCAACAGCAACAGCAACAGCAGCAGCAACAGCAACAACAGCAGCAGCAACAACAACAAGCTGCGAATATGTCTGCGTATCAACAACGTTTGTCAGCTGCCAGTGCATCGCCGATTCATAGGTAAGTACTCAGCAATTACCAATTACTCCCCCCTCCCTGTCTGGCCATCACTCTGTCCCTGCACTTGGTTATAGCGTTGTCAACTTTTAAGTAGCAAAAATGGTTAGAAAAAAGCTAAAATTAAGTAAAAAAATTTAATCCATAATATGATAGCTTATTCAACTTATTTTAACCAGTTCCTTCAACAAAGTTTAGGCGTCTATAAAATCTAAACTAAATGAGATATCAAAAAAATTTAAATGCAAGCTGTTAGTCTAATGTTTCAACTTATAAAATATGAATTCATTTATTTTTTAAATATTTTTCCAATAGCAGCGGCTGCTCCCCACTTTGGTAGACTCTAATAGGGTTGTTGTTGATGTTGTTGTAGTGCTCCCGAATTCAGATTTCGTGCCCACCGCTTGGTTATAATAATTAAAAACTAAAAAATAGTCTTACTATCCCTTTGGTTAACCACCATTTCTATCCTTTTTGGAATGGATGCGACTAACTTTTGGCCACTTCTGGCGTAATTTTGGCCCATTCTTCAAGCAATGCAATGTTTTTAGGACAGATTTGTTATATCAACTCAAAACTTAACAGGCAAGGAATTGAGAGCTCCATTCTATCTTGTTTTGAGGAAATATATAGAGCAGCGGTGGGCACGCATGGGCTCCGGGAGCTAGCGGCTGCTCCCAATTTTATGTCAGCCTATATGGCGCCGTGAAGTCGCATACAAGTCTTTAATTTAAAGCTACAATGTAGAGGCTATATACAGTCGAACTTCCCTAATTCGAATCACCATTATCCAAAGAAAAGGTTCGAGTTATGGAGATATTCGACTTATAGAGATCTTTTTCCTAAGTTTATTAATTTTACTGCCACTCGTTTAGCTCGAGTTAGAGAGAATTTTGAGTTATGGAAGTTAACTGTAGTAGTTTTATACCTTTAGTCACTTTTTTTTTAAAGGAATTTCAAATTACTTTGAATTTACGTTCTATCTGCAAGCTTGTCCAATTATTTTCTTAGATTGAAAACAGCGAAAAAAATGCTTCAGACTTTTTAAAAAATAGCCAGAATAACCGCTGCCCGCTGTTTTCATTTGTTATTTTCTTTTCCACAAATGGATTTTAATTAAAGCCAGATTTGACTGGAAAAAAGCTGTTGTGACAGCACAGCTTGGTTACCTTTTAACTGCAGCCTTACTAGTATTTGTATATCTCTCTCCCTCGCGTTTTCTCTATTTCTCTTTCGCACACTCAGATTTCCGCAGCAAGCTCATTTCCTGTTTGCATTCGCGACAGTCGCGGACATTGACAATCGTCGCACTGCCAAAGCGCATTTCCCCTCCTCTTCTGCTTCTACTTCCACTTCTGCTTCTACTTTTTCCTCCTCATTTTCTTGTTCCCTCTGGGATTTCCCTTCACCTTCGTAGCTGCCTGCTCCAATTTGGCGATAAGAAGCTCCATGCGGATCTGCAGCAACCCAAATAGCTGCAATATGCGATAAACGTGTAGAGATGGAAGAGAGGAAGAGAGGAAAAGAGAACAAGAGGGAAAATTAATTTGCTGATAGCATAAAAAAGAGATTGGAAGTAAGGGAGAATAATAAATAAATTCCCAATGCATTACAATTAAAATTTGATAGTGTATGGGAAAAAGACATTTTTATTACAGAAATTTATCGATAAATATCGAAGTAAGGAAAGGAGACTGTGAAAGAGAGAGAGAGAAAAGCGAACGATCAATGCATTAAATTAAGACTTATAAAGGTAATTAGAAAAAAGTTAAGTTTTTCGATAGAAATTTATCGATAAATATCAAAGTGAGAAAAGGAGTGAGACAGAAAAAGATACGATACTCAAAGCATTGAAATAGGAATACAAATAAAGTTGAAAGCAGAAAGATATTTTCTTTTAGAAACATCGATATGTATTTCGAATTAAAAGATTTCTCTGGAGTAGAGTGAGGAAGAATTATAAACATAAAAATTATTTTTATAATAGGAATATGCATTGCATAATAATAAGAGTTGGAAATAGAAAGTTAACGATAAGGTTTCGAGGGTCAAAAATTTTAAAAAATATTTCTGAACGAAAAAACACATGCATATTATAATATTATCGTTAACAGAGTTAGTAAATCGAATATAATATAAAAAATCAAGAGTAAAAAGCAATAGTATCTACAGCAATATCTTCAAATTTTTCTCTCACATAAAACAAAACCGTGTGAATAACGAAATAAAACTAAAAATTGCATTTAAAATGTTGGCTTTTTCTTTTGAATTGCTTAAAGTTAAAGAAATAAAAATAGTAATTAATTGTAGATTCAATAGTAAAAAAAAACTATGAAATAATCAGCATATATGTACATACATATAATCGATGATGCAGGATATTACAACTACCTCTATTATTAGTTAATTAATTATTAATTAACATGTCTGTTCGTCTGTTCTGCCAAGTTATAACATGTGTTCAGCAAATATTTGCAATCTATTTGCTTGAAAACAACAAACAAACAATAATATTTACAATATCGACAAGTTTTTATTGGGTACTTTTCAACAAAAGCAAAAACTAAAACAACAACAAAAACTCAAATATTACATTATTAATGCAGGCACAAATTCCAAAGCACAAAAACATGAAGAAACCTCACGTAAAATTCGATTAAAATTGTATCCAAAAGTCGAGTTCAAAATATGTTGACCTTCAAAAATTTTGTTGAAAAATATTTCAAATACTTTTTCATATATATAATTATTTGATATACAACGCAACATTTGTTGGTGGGAAGGGGGAAGGAAGATTAGTCAGACGGCAGAGAAGAAACCAAAAAATGAAAGACAGAAAGAGAGCGGAGATTGAAGAAGAGAAGTAGATGAAGATGGAGACGGAATATTACGACCCGGAAAGCGAAACAAGAGACGCAAATGTATTTTGTTGGTATTATTATTGCGGTTGTTGTTGTTGTCGTTGTTGCGGTTGTAGTTGCTGATGATGATGACGATTTGTTGTTGTTGTTGCTGTTGTTGTTTTGATTGTTGTTGCTAGTTTTGCGGTTGCAAAGTGGGAAGCACTTAAAAGACACAAGACAAAGGCGAATGGCGATGACTAAGTGGAGTGTGAAGAGCGGCGAGTGGGCACAGCGAGAGAGAAGGAGACAGACTGACAGAGAGAGCGAGAGAGATAGAGGAAAAAATAAAGGGAGAGAGACAGAGAACTTAAGTTAAAAATAATTATACGTAATTTGACACTATTGACCTGCCGCAACGACAAAAAACAAATAAAAAAAAAAAAAAAACAGCAAAAGGACAACAAAAAGTATCGAGAACAACAGCAGCGAGTTGAAGGCGAAAACGAGTAGAACTAGTGGACGGTGCTACAGTCGAGCATACTCGACTGTCGGACACCCCGTACTTACCATGGAAAAGAAAACACTGCTCAAAATAAAATAATATAAATCGCGACAAATATTAATATAGTTATGTACTTAAAGTACTTTCCGCCCAACAAAGGGGCTCCAGTCGGTTGCGATCGAGTCGAGTGTGCGATCAAAATGTAAAAGACATTAAATATTCCCAATCTATGAATTCTGTTGAAAAACTAACAAAAATGCATACTAAATCTATATTTTCGATCAATTGTTTCTATGACAGCTTTATGATACAGTAGTCCGATGTCAACCAAATTTGATCGGGATGTCTAGGACTATGCCATATGCATATTCTGTTAGTTTGGTTAAAATATCTCAAACAACAAAAATAGACGAACGTGCAATATAGATGAACCTACATACCAAGTTTGGAATCTCTAGCTCTTAAAGTCTCTGAGATCTAGGCGCCAATACAGATGGACATGGCTATATTGACTCGGCTGTTGATGCTGATCAAGAATATATATACTTTATAGGGTCTGCCACGCCTCCTTCTGCCCTTGTACTTTTTTTTAAGTACGGGGTTTAAAAATAAAGGGAACGACAGAATTAAGAAGCCCAGAATAAAGCTCAGGATTCTTAATTCCACTGATATTTTAATAAATTATGTGTATTTTTGACAAATGTATTTTTGTTGCAAAAACTAGTCTCTCAAATTTAAGGATATCTTGATGGTCTTGATTTGTTGAGATGTCTCAACTAGTTATCTAAATTCAAACAGTGAAATCTTAAACTTAAAATGTGAAAATAATTTTATGACTTAGGATTAGATTTTTAAACTCTTTGTTTAAATATTCTAAATTTTTAGCCTCGAGTTTTAATATTTAATTAATTCTACCCATAATTAACTGAACTTTATTCCGCAAATGAGCCACGATGAACTAGTGAGTTGTCGATTTTTCATAAAAATCGTTTTAATTAACTCGATTCAGAAAATCAATCGATTGATCTACAAAAATGATCGTGTTAAAGTACTTGAAAATTGAGTTGTCCATTTTTCGATGCATTTTTACATCACAAATCTTAACTAAACTCAAATCTAAACTAAACTAAACTGACCAAATTTGATTAAAATCCAACTATTATATCGAAATTAAATTTTTAGATTTTCAAGGTAAAAATTCAAATACGATTTTCTTGGTAAACAGATATTTAATGTGACTTTAGATTCAAAAAATCAGAAATCAAACAATTTTTACATCGCAAATCTTAACTAAACTAAACTAAACTGACAAAATTTGATTAAAATCCAACTATTATATCGAAATTAAATTTTTAAGGCACTGCTAGGGTATCAAAACTTCGGCTTGCCTAAACATAAAATTTCTTTGTTGTCTTTCATTTTCTTTAACGTTTTTTTGTTATTTTGAATGACAGCAATTAGAGAGCTAAATGGCCGCACACAACGGACGACCGCAAAAGAAGTCGACGACTGGAAAATGCCATGAATTACTTGGTGATTGACGGGGGCAGAAGAGGGGTCAAATGGTATGGATAAGGCAGCGACAGAGACAGAGAGATAGAGAGAGACAGACAGAGGGGCCAAGTAACGTTAGGTTGTCGGTTAAACGGGTTTCACTTTGTAATTTGCAAAGGTCGTTTAAGAAAACCAAAGTCAAAAACGATTGCAAAAAAACAGCAAAAGATTAAAGTTGATAATGATAATGACAATAATATTATTAATGATGATGATGATAACGAAGAAGGTCTGCGGAAATTGAAACGCATTTTCAATGGCATTTTTTTTAGTTTTGTTTTAAAGACACTCGAAACTTTCCTTAAACAAACCATAAATAATGCATAAAGCAAATAAAAGCGAACAAATGCTAAGCACACATAAATGTCATGGGAATTAAACCTTATGCCGCCCACAGTTATCGATCGATTTGTCAATTTCTCCCCCAATTCGATATATGTACAACAGTTGCATTTATAAGTTGAATAGTTTGTTTAAGTTGGAATAGAAAGACAAACAAAGAGGGTTTAATATTTATACAACGACAAAGATAACAAACTTACTATATAAAGTCGACAGTTAAATGTCAATATTTTTCATAGTTTGTCGATAACTCGATAATATTTATTATGATACATAAGTAGAGATAACTTGACAATATTTTGCATAAAATGTCAAAATAAATACGTTCTTTTCATAAACTATCGATATAAACGTAAGATTTATCAAATTATAATGCATCTTTTTAAGTTTTTGAATAAAGATCATCAAATGTTAATATATATAGAGAGAACTGTAAAAGATACAATAAATACTATCGATAATTTGTATGAATATCTAGCAAATTGTTTCTTACGTTAAAAAATAATTTATCCCACACCAAACATTCTTATTTATAAAATATAAATTTTAACATTCAAAATAATTACAAGACAAAATCTGCTTTTCGAAAGTAATTGCTTTTCTTTGAATATAAAAATGTTATATACCCTTTATAAAAGTAGTCTTTTTGTTTAATCATTCAATAATCGATATAAAATCTACTTTTAATGGCAATTTTCACCCACAATTCTTGCTTTTAATTTTTTATAAGGTAACTGTCCGTCGGGCGTGCTTCATGCTCCATTCTAATTTTATTTTTTTTGTTTTTAAATTATCTTCATAGTCGTTTGTTGTTGTTTTTTTATGCTTGTTTCAATTTACAATTGATTGATGTCAGGCAATAAACGAACCCCTCACTCCGAAGCAATTTGTTAGTGTGTTGTTGTTGCGTTGTGTATGTGTGTGTATGTGTATGTATTGGAAAGGGGTCTTGGAATGGTGGGAATTGGGAGGTTCTCTTGTTTAATGGACATTTAATGAATGGTTCTAGTCGACAGTTGGTTGGCTAGCTGGCTGACTGGCAAATGGGAATTTTGTAGTTAAAGCAAAAGTTATTACAATTGCACGGGCAATTAGACTTCATTAGAATGTCATAAGAGACTTGGTATCGTCGTCTTTGTTTTTGGAGCTGTTCTACAAAATCGATTGCAATAGAATCGCATTGAAATCGAGTATCGAAATCGAGAATTCGAATGTTGCAAATCTTCGACACTTGAAATGAATACAAAAAAATGTTTTTACACTGTAAATTGACAGAGTAATATTGTCAATTTTTGATAGTTAAAAGTATCGATAGTACTTATCGATACAATTAAATGGTATAACTGTTGTAGATGCTATTTAAAAGTATCTACAGTTAACTGTGATGTGTGTATATGAATTTCAAATATCTATGTTGATTAGTAAATGTTGTCTTTTTCTTTTACGATGTTAATACTATCGATAGTTTTTTCGATAACATATAAAAGTTCAGTTGAACAAGCGGAAAACTGTCAAATTGAGAATTAAATTTGATATATCATGGTATACTTATGATTGTTTATAATAGTCTTTATCTTATTTCTTGAGCTTTATATATGGCATGAAAATTGGGTAACGAAAATCGTTTTGTATAATAAATTGTGAGTTCTCAGAAAATTCAACCTGCTTATTTATTATTACTATTATTATTATTATTTTTGTCTGTTTAACAGCTTTAAGCTCTTTTTTTCTCTCGATATTTGTTTAGCGTGTGTTTGCTCTTGGTTATTGACTTCACAGCCTTTCCCCTCTCTGCCCCGCCTCTTTCTTCTTTTCTGCGTTCCTTTCGATGTTATTCTTTCTTTTTATTTTTTGTCACATTTTGGCTCGTTTCCTGTCGTTGTCCAAATATTTGCATTGAACTCGAGGCAAGGCGGCATAAACAATAAAGAAAATACATAAAAAAGAAGAAAGAAAAACAGTATCTCATGAGCCAACCGGCGCCGTTCTCAGATTGCCAATAGTGTTAATTTTTAAAAAAAATACCCTGGAAAAACAATAGATTTTAGACATATGAGTAATATCAGATCACATTATGGAATCGTTAAAAAAACTGAGTTGCCTTTTCATTTGAGATAATTTTAACGATCGAATTTGTTGCTATCGTAATATATTCGATAAATCGATTAAAATGTACTTTAAGCATTTGCAGGGTATATAGTATATGTCCACGATTGAAGTTGTTATATTTTTTGTGTCATCAAAAACTCGATAACAACGTTTGCTCGCATTTAACCGTTAATAAGTTTTAAATAATTTGTGTAAATATTCGATAAATCAATAACAGTAACTTTTACAACACACACATATCAAATAAGTAGCTAGCTACTTTTTCCGAATCAATTTATAAAACTGAATTAGATGGATTTAACTATATGTGTGTATCTAAAACAGTGGTGGGCACGCAGTGGCACCGGGAGCAGAGGCTGCTCCCAACTTAGGTAATAGATTTGTTCGTGTTGTTGTTGTAATGTTCCCGAATTCAGATTTCGTGCCCACCGCTGATCTAAAAATATTCGATAATTTTTAGTCGCCAGGTTTTACAGGGTATTTAAAGTTGGCGCAAGTTGTTTTACGTATGTTTCATACCATGTGTAGAATTTAACTGGAAATGCAAACTATCTGTAGCTGTATCACTCCCTGTATCTGTATCTGTATCTCTATGTGTATCTATATCTCTATCTGTAGCTGTATTCGTGTATCTGCATATCTGTAGCTGTGACTGTTATTCAGTCGTATCATTTAATTTAATGTAGGCTGCGGTTTTTGCTCAAGTTGTTTTGCATGACACACAGCAACAACAACAACAACAGCAACAGCAGCAACAACTATACAAATACAATACTCAATGCAGACACACACAGATACAATATATATACATATACACACACACAAGCACACACATTCACATTTTAATCGCTCTCGAACGGTCAAGGTTGCAAAATATTTAATGAGTCAAACGCGACGGTGACGACGACGACGAAAACGACGACAGCAGCGACAGCGACGTCAACGTCGGCTATCAGCTGGTCGACTGCGCTGCCGGCAGCGCTGTCAACTGCGCAGTCTTCCAGTTTCTCTCTGTAGCTGTCATTTTTGTTTATCGACCGGCGCAAACACACACACACACACAAGGCACGCACACTCACATCCACGTGCAATTATGTGCATCTCTCTCTCTCGCTCTCCCACTCACTCCCTCTCTCTCTCTCTCTCTCTCTGTCGCACTCTGCCTATGCTGCTTTGGGTGTCGTTGACGTGCGTCGTTTAGCTTGTCAGCTTTTTGCTTGCGTCGTGCTTTTAACCAACCCCCCCAACCCACCCACGCCCTTCCCCTCCCTCTGCCTTGCACCTTGCCCGCCCCCTTCCCCTTTCAATGCACGTTTTTAACAATGCGCAATTGTTATTGTTGCTGTTGTTGCCAAGAGAAAAAGAGAGAGAGAGAGATAGAGCAAAAGAAAGAAAGAAACTGCAACTCATAACTCTTGTATCTAACAATTTGTATCTTGTATCTCATAACGGACACTGGGCCGTTGTCTGTTATTGATATATTGTTACGTACTTTGGTCTCTTTCTTCCTTTCCTTCTGCTTCTCTTCATATTCAAAATCCATCTCAAATATATAGATATTCAACATTTCTATATGTATCTGTATCTTTAGGCTGCTTTGCTCTTGTCCTGTTTTTATCCTGTTATCTTGCCATCCTTTTTGCACTTTGCGCTTCAATTAGAAAACGGAAATTGAGACGCAATTTTCAAGGATTTTGCCTGACAGCTTTTCTTGTCTATTTTATTATAGTTGCATATAAGTAATAAGTATCTTTAAACTATGTATCTATAGTTAGCTGACATTTCCTAAGCCTTTGTATTTCAATATCCTTGACGTGTTTATGCTTTAGCCAACTATTTGCTCAAGTCTGAATGAGAAATATGTGTTTTTTTTTATAATAGTCATAAATAAATTTAACGTCTATCTGTGTATAATTTTAATATTTTGCTTAAAGTTTTGCTATTTAAGATTTTATGTTAAGATGTTATTTAAGTTTTGTAAGTTTTGTTACTTCAAAATCTGATTATTTTCAGGTTTTTCAACTCATGCTTATCAGAATATTTTGTATTATTGTTTATATTGAATTTATTTTAAATATTTTTAAATCAATTTTAGGTACAGCTTAAACCTAAATAGAATTTTAACTCATATAGAACTGTTCTTTGCATTTGCACGAAACAGTTGCTTGGAATAGCTTTGAAGTCATCCTTTCAGTTATCAGAACTTCTCATTACTACAAACTACATATAAATACAAAACATTTTCACAATTGAATTGTAAGACTAAAAGTTGCTAGATACCTAATAAGTTAGTCTCACTTTTTCTTTTTCCTTTTATCAATCGTCTTTCTCATTATTTTTGTAATCGGATTCGGGGTCATTGTAAGCTTCATCATTATGGAACAGGGTTTTTGTTTTTATTTTTTCTCCTTATTTATCGTTGTAACGTTTTTATCTTTTTACGTTGTATTTTTTTTATACATAGTTCTTAAGATATATATTTTCTGAGCAAATGTATAGGATTACTAGAAGTATTATTTAACTGAAGCCCTGTCAATGCGTCAAGTTAATTAAATATCGCATTTCCGATGGGAATTTGTTGAGATTGTCTGCTAATTCTGATTAAAAATTGTGATTGAATGACATTTTCAAAAACTAGTTAGCAAAAAGAGCACCTGTTATTTACAGTGTGTTTATTTTCCCCCCGATTGCATAAGGCGGCAATCAACTCCGAGTGGTTGCTCTTCCCTTCTCCCCTTCGTTCCCTCCCGCTCAACAGTAATCCCGCATCTTAAGTGGATCCGACATTAAGTGTCGTGGTTTTGTGATGCAATAGCAATTATAGAGTGACAAGCGAATGGGACGACTTTAAGCAAGTTTTCTTCCTCTCTCAGCTAAATAATAATAATAGTAGTAGTAGGGGGGAAAAGTGGGAAGACTGAAAACGGAAAACCCCAGATGAATTGGCAAACAATCTGAACATGTGAATTGAATAATTAACAACGCTTTAGAATTCTACTATTTATTGTTGTTAAACAATAAGTATGCAAGTAAATTAAGTTTAAAACGCAGTTTATATACCCTTTACTATTTTTATTAAGGGGATGCTGATTTATGATATAAAGTTTCATTGGAATTTTTGTTTTCTTTGTCTTATATTCGTAAACGTTTTGCTGAAATTATTAAATTAGATTTTATGCATGTTTATGTTTATAAAATGTATTTTTTACTCTTCCAAGCACTTTACTTTTGGTTAAGACTAGGGTACTTTCTTAATTCCTCTTTGTGCTATGTTCGTAAACGTTTTGTTAAAGCATAATTTGCAAGAATAAATTTAAAAAAATACTTGAATTTGCTTTAAGATCAGAACAATTTCTGAATTTCTATTGTGTGTTGCATTTAAAATGAGACATTTTTCTGCACTTCCTTTGTGTTTTGCATTCGCAAACGTTTTGCTGCAGAATGTTGAGTTAATATAGATGCATTTCTGTATACAATATAACTAAATCAAAGTTAACAATATGAAATGCCAGCATTTAAACAATTTAACTAGATGGAGACCAGCTTACCATCAGTCTAGTCTTGCTGTCTTTCTCTATTGCCCTATCGCCCTCTCTGTCTTGCACTCTTTCGCATAGCTGTCACATGAATTGCAGTCATATATCATGCTTCAGGTGTTTATCGATCCAAATGCTTTGACATCTCGTCGTAACGTTGCCACCGACCTACCCCTATGCCAAAGCTCATGGGCAAGTGCAATCTCTGACAACAACAAGTACAACAACAGCGACCGCCGCCAGGGGGCGCCAAAGGAAACAAACAAAACGAGACAAAAATTATAATGAGGAAAAGAAAAAGGCAGCCAATAAATTAAATGCACATACGTAATGAATTATAATTAAAAAAGAAAAAAAAGCAAAAAGCGACAAAATAGCAAAAATAAAAAGAAAATAAAAGGAAAGGAAAATCAAGAAAAGCCAACTGCCTGGCAATTAACGACAGCGCAGTCTATTTATAAAATTGCAAAAACAATAACAAAAAAATGAGAAAAAAAAAAATCAAAGAAAACAAAAACGTTGAAGAAACAGTAGAAGTGAAAAAATAGGCAAGAAATGAGGCAAAAGTGCAACGAAAAATGCGAAACGACGTGGAAAGCGCAAAGAAAAAAAGAGAGAGAGAATGACAGAGAATGACAAAGAGTGACAGAGAGGGAAGAGGAAGGGGAACGGCAACGACAACGGCATTCGTTCGTTCGTCTCATTATTAAATCACCTTCAACTGCAGTTGGCACTGCAACGACCTGCCCCGACAGCGACGTCAGCAGCGACGTTGGCAGCGACGCCGTCAGCTGCAACCGCAAAAACTTAGACAACAAACTGTCAGACACTTGAAATAGATACAAAATACTTGGAAATTTGCAACAATTCAAATTGTTTTGACTTTCCCACTTTTCATACCCTGTAAAGTGGCGACTAGGCAAATCGTAGATTGTGATAACTATAAATATGACTAATCGTTTGTATTAAATGTGACTTGAATTTGGTATAAAACACAGCTTGGTATAATTTAGTATGTGTTGATATTTTAACTTTAACGATAACGTTTTTGAAATAATATTATATAACTTAGAGGCAATTAATCTACTTATATATTGACTATATTGCAACTAAACTATATGTGATTTATTGATTTAATTGATTTAAAAATAAATTGCTATTTTTTTGCATTTAATAAAGCTAATGAATTTTTGTTCTTTATTTTTCTAAATGGTTTTAAACTTGTGCTATTATGTGTATAATAAAATAAGAAATAAATTTAAAAACCAAGTGTACAGGTTTTTTATTTATGTATTATTATTTGACTTACTGTATATTAATTATATCTAGTCCCGTTTATAAATGTTGCCTTTGTTCTTTAGTTATATTACTATCGATAGTTTTCTTATAACATGTGATAGTTATGTTAATTAAGCTAAAAATGTTGATGTAATATTTTAAATTAATAGACATACTTATGAGATACAGGATTCATAAATACATAAAAATCTTATTGATGCATTTAACTTTTCTTTACCCCCAAATATGCAGCTAAAGCTAATTATGATTGAATACCTAAAGATATTTTTATAATTCTTATAAAGTATTTATTTTTAAATATGTCCTGTACTGTTTTTTTTTTTTTCCTTTTTTCATGACAATCGCTTATAGATCTTAGGGTATCTGCGAATTGAGGACTCTTGTTTAGATTTCGCACTCTTACGTGTCGTTTGACTGTCGTTTTGTTTTCAGTTTGCGTGTGCTACTGAGTCATTTCCTAATTGCCCCAATGGAATACACATTCACATATATGTATACATATTTCCCATTTCCCCCCTCTTGCCATAAGGCAACAAAAATCACGCTCTCTCCATGCAGGTTTTTTGCTAACGGTTAGTCATAGAAAGCAGTTAAGAAGCAATTCGATAACTGAACTTTGCTTTGAACACATTTGCACACATTTCTGATGAGCCCACATCAATTACAATTCTCGATAAGTTCTCAGTTCCATTGACTTTATCGAGGCCTATAAATAGAATCTAACGACTGTATGTTTAAGTATGTGTGTGTGTGTGTGTGTGTGTTTGGGATATGACCAGCCCACAAATTGTAGTAATTAACAGTGTTTTGTCATCAATTGTTGTCATTCTTCCCATAATATATGACTGCAATTAAGTTCATGAAGTAAAATTGAATAAAAGAAGAGCCAAGAAAAAGACACAGGCATAGAGAAGACTGAAAAATTTCGACAAAATGCTAGAAAATGTTTAAAAAAGCTATATCTTTAAGTATTCACTTTTATTTCTTAAAGTTCAAAGTTAAGATGATGACATAATTCTGGTTCATATCAATTTAACTATTATTATACATAGTATTCATCATGCGATTCCCTGTTAGACAATCTATCGATTAGCACTCGAAATTCTCAACAACAACAACAACAAAAAGACTTTAATCTTTGGATCGTGCAATATTAAATGTCATAATCTATCGATATTATAGTATTCGATAAGGCATATCTCTAGACCCATCTATGAATCAATCATTCGACCATGCGTTGTGCTACAAATTCTATTATTATTATTTTTTATTATCAAAAGAATTCCATTGGCTGTTAATCAACGTCATTGTCGGGTTCTTAAAAAATGAAAGAAAGAACAAAACCCAATCAATTCCCTTGCCCCTTGCCCCTTGTCTGTGCTTCCCGTCTGGCAAAACCTTCGATTCTTAATACCCAATTGCCTTTTATTCTATCAATGTCACATTAACTTAATAATCTAAAAGATAAGTTCTTTTAGTTACTCTATAATTTGATTGACTATATTGACTTTGTTATGAGTTAGGAAACGTAATGAAATGAAAAGTAAGACTCAATATTTATAATTTATTTTGATTTAATCTGACTTTTTCTATATTAAATGCAGTTTTTCAAACGTTGCATATGAATTTTAGTCAAATTTTTGTGACTTTTAATTTTAAATTTTTCATGTAAAATGTTTTTGTTTGATTGCACAATAATTTTACATTAATTTTCTTAACTTTTTGGCAAATAGATAAATGCTATATTTATTTATTTCATTGTAAATTAGATTATTAAAAAATGTGCTTGGATTTTTCTAAACTCTCTGAATAACAATTTTAATTTAGAAATTTTTAAAATTTTTCCCTACCAATTTGGCAGATTATTACTTTAAAGAAAATAATTTTAATCTCTTTAATTTTCAATCTTATTCTTCAAAAAATAGTAATTCTACAAAAAGAATAATATAAATAAGAGATAAATAAAATTAGTTTTATTTATTTGATAAAGCTTAAACTGAAAGTAAAGCTTAAAGATTTACCTAAACTTCTACGTGAAGTTTTCTTTTAAGGCAAAGTATCTAAACTAGTTCCCAGAGAACTTAAAAACTAGTTTAATGAACTATGAAATCATTCAGAACTATTGAAACGTGTATGTTTTTTTTTTTTTAGTTGATTATAAAGGCAATCTGAACTATGTATGAGAAAGAAATGTTTTCATTTCGATATAAGCACATTCATATGTATATACAAATGTCTGTATATACATACATATTTCTATATATAAACTCTATGTTGATTAGATTATTAATATCAACAAAAATTCAGGAGTGCCGATAACAATGAACTAGAATAAAAAAACAGACGTTCTCGTTTTGTTGTTATTTTTGTTTTTTCTCTTTTATTATTATTATTATCATTTTTTATTATTAATTTTTTTGGCGCGTAGCTTGCGAGGGAGAATGTCATAGAGAAAGAGTGAGACAGCGAAAGAGGTAGAGGTCGCATAGAAGAAGAGAGCAGAGCGTGTTTTTACGACCCAGATTAGATACGCAAACTGCTTTTCCCCTCAGTGTGTGTGTTGCCCTTTTGCTTGTCCCTAACCCGGAAAACTCACACACACACATAGATACACTTCTATGGCGGGAACTGCAACTGCGCACTTCTTTATGGACATTCGTTTCGATTGTGTTTATGAAACTTTCATGGCAGTTAATTTCAAACGAAACGCTGCCATAAATCGCACAAAAATAGCCCAAAGACAGACAGCTCCAAAGAGAGAGATAGGAAGAGAGAGAAAGAAAGGGAGAGATAGATAGATCATAGACCATAGACCATAGACCACATTGCAAAGCAGCCTGCAACTCTGGAAGCTCCATCCAAAAGTTCAATGTACAGACGCATATTCCCAGTTTGTGTTTCTCCAGCACTTCTCCTTTCCCCTCCAATCACTTGGCGATTTCGCAGAGTTATGTGAAAATTTGCATGTGTCTGATGTTTTTTTTTTTTTTTTTTTTTTTGAAAAACGTCAGAGTTGCTTTTTGGAACACACATGGTTCCTATGTACAATACAATCCATGCATGAAACCATCTTGCAGTCAGTTTGCTGACCAAGTTCAGCACATGCTCGAATCTCTTGACTCTTCTCTCTTTCCTCCCTTTGCTCCATCTCTATCTTTCACTGTGTTGTTTTGTATTACGCTGATGTCAAGTAATTGGAGTCAGTTTTGCATAACATTTTGTCAGTTAAAGAGGGGTATATTTAAAAAAAAAGCCCATATATATCTTACATTCATTTTTATATTTAAAATATAATTTGGCAATTTGACTCTTGGGTTCAATGTCTAAATTTGTAGCAAAAAAAGTTACAGAAAAAAATGCTTAAAAACAATTCAGTGCTTTTTTATTTATTGAAGAATTAAACACATGTTTACAGGACAATTTTTAAATCGATTGCTAATAGAACATTTAAAGGATAATAGGCTTAAAATATCAAGAAGTGATTTCAAATATGTGTATACATATATATATATTTATATGAAAATTAAAGTCTCTATTTACCCAATAATCCCGTTTCTTCCCATAGTCAGTTTATGATTTATCATATTCTGTATTCGAAACTTTAATAAATATATTTATAGTGTTTGTAGTTGAATCCATAAGATGTTGATATTCGTATGATATTGCAAATATTTTCAAGTTATATAAATAAATTTATATTTTAATTAAATATCGTTATATATTATATAATACATTTAAAGCTTCTCTGATCATTTATCTGCTTTGATATTCTAAAATCGAGTATAGGGCATCTCGTTGTCGAGCATTTTTCCATCTATTGCCTTTCTGTTGTATTCTTTTTAAGCTAACTGTGCGAATAAACGTACTTGAAACCCACAACAACAATTATCAAACTGCTGACTGTTATTAAAACAGCTGTAAAAACAGCTGCGGAATTGCAAAAAATAGAACGAAAAAGAAACAAAAATGTAGAAGAAATATGATGAAACGCGCAAATATAATTAAAGTAAAAAAATGTGCAATTTGAAGCGCCTTAAAAATATAAGATCGCTTTTCTTTGAATATCGACTATCAATAAACAACCATTAATTATCAATAATATTCACTAATGGAATGTATTTGTAACATTATTTACTCTTGAAAAAATTAAATAAATTGTGGTGTTTATCATATAAAGCAGCGGTGGGCACGAAATATGAATTCGGGAGCACTACAACAACAAACCTATTAGAGTCTGCCTAAGTTGGGAGCAGCCGCTGCTCCCGGAGCCACTGCGTGCCCACCGCTGATATAAAGTGTAGATTTCGTAAAATTTAAAAATCTTCGTTTCTGAAAATTAAAAAAAATTCTTTTGTCATTTAATTTTGATAAATTTAATATTTTCCATCCATCAAGAAAAGTTGGATTATTATAATTTCTTGAATTAAATATTTAAAATTTTTCCCCATTGCTTTTTAAAGCATAAGGAATAGTCCTAATATTTAACAGAGTCTGTTTAAAGAAAGTTGTACAGAAATAGCGTCAAAAAAGAGTTTGGAACTGCGAGAAAATTAAACTATTTGTGCGCCATACCGTCAGGAATTTTAGGAAACAATGTGGAGAGCAATGAAGTGAAGAGTGCAATTTAAATACAAAGTGTGTGTGTGTGTGTGTCTGTGTGTGTCTGTGTGTGTGTACAAAAGGGACTTGGCTAACTCTGTAGCCAAATTTAGAAATTTGCACACACATTCATAAACACGGGGTGGCAGGTGAATGCTGCTAAATGTAATTAAACACGGAAATTCTCAAAATTCTCGCCAACAGTGAATATAAATGGGTCCCACGTTGATGTAGGTGGCGCCACGGGAGAGGAGATAGAGGTAGAGAGAGAGACAGATGCTTTTATCATCGTTATACAAATTATAGTAATAATAATCTATGCTGATGAGTCACTTTTGTGGTGTGCGACAGGTGAAACAACCGAGTAGCGAGAATAGACAGCGAGAAAGAGAGAAGAGAAGAGCGGAGAGTGGAGAGCTGTGTATGGTTAATTAACAGTTAGAGCTGCGGTCATAGTATAATTACCGAAACCTATTGAGAAACATGCAAATATGCATTATAATAACTCATTAATATGCAAAATGCGAATATATCAAAGATAGAGCAAAAAGAAAAACAATATAGATAACAATAAAAAAAAATACACACATAGCTGTAAATGACAGCAATTACAAAATTTAAAAAACAAAAGAAAACAAAACAAATACGACAACAAAGGAATAAAATAAAGAGGAAAAGAAAATACATAAAAACTATTTAAAGTGTCTTGATTGAAAGCTTCAATTCAATTCTCCCCTCTCTCTCTCTCTATGTCTTTCTCATTCTCTGGCTTTGACAACAAAAAATTAATAAATTGAGATAGAGTGTGTGAGAGAGAGAGATAGAATAAAAAGTATATAATCCGTTTGCAGTCGAAAGTCTATTGATAACATTTTCTATTATATTATATTTCATTTTCATTCAATGCGAAAATTCAATACAATTGATGCGATTTACACGTGTGCTTCATAATACTGTGTGTCTAGCTCTCTTCGTCTTTCTCTTTCTCTAGTGAAACCTGCGAAGAGTAACCCAAGTGGTAGATAATATTTTGTATATACTAGATCGTTCAAAAAGTCCCCGGACTGACAGTGAAAAAGACTTTTTTTTTTTTTAATCAATATATTTATTCAATATAGTCTCCGTCTAGCTTAATGCACCTTGTCCAACGGTCTTTCAACATTTCGATGCCTTTTTTGTAGTGGTCTGAAGAAAGTCCCTCAAAATAGGCTTCAGTTTCCCATTCAACTTCTTCATTGAAGTAAAATTTTTTTCCCTGGAGCCATATTTTCAAGTTTGAAAACAGATAGTAGTCACTGGGGGCCAGATCTGGGGAATATGGAGGATGAGGAAGCAATTCCCAACTTAACTCTTTGATTTTTTCCATCGTTAAAGCGGCTTTGTGAGATGGTGCATTGTCTTGATGAAAAAGGATTTTTTTCTTTGCCAAATGCGGGCGTTTCTTCTTAATTTCGTCATTCACACGATCAAGCAATGCTGAGTAATATTCTTTGTTGCATTTTTCACCCTTTTTAAGATAGTCGATGTGTATTATACCATGTCCATCCCAAAATACACTGGCAAAAACCTTGCCAGCCCATCGACTTGCCTTCACACGCTTTAAACGGCTTTCACCGGCCTCGCCACTCAGCTGATGACCGATTGGACTCCGGAATGTAGTGATGGATCCAAGTCTCATCCATGGTGATATATAGACGAAAAAATTCGCTTGGATTTTGGTTAAACATGTCCAAAAAGGACTTGGAATCGGCCACTCGTTTTTCCCTTTGATCAATATCTAGGAAATGCGGCACCCATTTTACATTGAGCTTTTTCATATGCAAATGGTCATGCAAAATCGAAACCGATGACCCAGTCGATATGCCCACAGTCTCAGCAATCTCACGCACTTTGACTCTTCGATCAGTCAATACGATTTGACGGACTTGTCTGATGATCTCTGGGATAATCACCTCTTTTGGCCTTCCCGAACGCTTCGAGTCTTCGGTGCTCGTACGACCGCGTTTAAAGTTGGAATATCAATCGCAAATAGTTGATTTACCTAGAGCAGAGACCCCGTAATGCTAATCAAGCCATGTCTTTGCTTCTACGGTATTTTTTCCCATCAAAAAACAGTGTTTAATCAAAACACGAAATTCAGCTTTTTCCATTTTTCAAAAAACTTAAAAAGTTGCACAACAATAATATTTCTAACTCGATAGCGAAGCTTCCGATTGCGCTCAAATTTTCACTGGAGCCTAGAAATGAACTAGTCAGTCTAAAAAAAATTTATTTCAAAATTTTAGTGGAGTGGCCTATGTGTCAGTCCGGGGACTTTTTGAACGATCTAGTATGTATACATAAGTTTCATATGAATGAATTTTCTTATTGAGGTGAAAAATGTGTGCTGTTTAGAAATAAATTTAATCAAAAGTGACAAATTTCCATTGAAAAATCATCATTTAATATATATGTATATTTTTATATAAATAAATGGATTTTTGATGAATATGTGCAAAGTAAGACATAAAGATAATTAAAGGGACAAATTTTCATTTAAGTGTTTACTCGTAAAAGTATATAAATATGTGTAAATAAATACATAAAACATAAATACTTATATGTATATAAAATAATATACACTTTATTTATCGATATCTTTACAATTTTATTATTACTATTGAGATTATATAATACTATTAAATATTAGTGTAGTTGTAGAAGTTAAGGAAATTTCTTAAAGAATTTTAAATTTGTTGTTTTTTTTAAGAGCTAAGATCAGTGGTGGGCATGCAGTGGCTCCTGGAGCAGCGACCGTTCACAACTATTTTTTCGCGCCGTAAAGTCGCACAAAAGACTCGCTTGTTGTGCTCCCGAATTCAGATTTCGTGCCCACCGCTGGCTTAGATAGTTTCAGTGTTGTAAATGGTCGTAATTGACAGAAAATATTTATGAAATAGTTTTTCTTTCTTTCTTCATTTTTCTTTTTAAGATCTTAAAAATCTTTTTAAATAGATCTGCAAAAGTTTCTATTCAATTGCTACACAGTCCAGTGCTGGAAAGTGCCGGTATAAAATCATATTGAGTACTGCAGTGTTAAAAGCAGTTTCAGAAATACAAAAAGTCTATCAAAAAAGTATGCTTTTGTCTAGTTTTAAGCAGAATGTGTTTACAAATTATTCTCAATAAAAGTAGTTATCGATTTTATGCATAATTATACCCTTTACAGTGTTGAAAAGCGCCTTTAATTGCTATTAGTAAAGTTGGAAATATTACAAACACAATTAATACTTGAGAAACATGTCAACTTGATAGAAATTTAAGCTTGAGCTTTAATTTTAACTGTCTAAAACTTCTTTCAAGTTTGTTGATGCGATTCTGCAATCAACTGACAACATGTTCTCTCTCTCTTTCACTCTCTATCTCTCTCTGTGTTGCCTTTTCTCTTTTTAGCGCATTCAATTGCAATTATGCCAAGTTTTTCAACATGTTCTTGTCTTAAAGAGTTTGCTAAACAAATTTGTTGCCTCTTGGCCTGGCTTGAAAGCAAACCAGTTTTTGGCAATTTCACACTCGCCTGAACGGGCAGCTGACCCAACTTACGCAGCCAACGTTCTCTCTCTCCCTCTTTTACTGTCTCTCTCTCGTTCTCACTCTCTATAAGCTGTTTTACCGCCCTCACTTTTAAGCCATTTCTCTCTCTCTCTCTCTCTCTCTCTGTTTCTCTCTAAGTCTGTTAAGCTCGTGGCAAGTCTCAACCGCAAATTAAATTTCTAGCCCGGGAATTGGCAAAATTTAATGGCACAGGACGAAGGTCATACACACACACACACGCAAACATACTCACATACATACATACTCGTAGTGCAAATGGAAAGTTTGTTTTTAAACCCTGTACTTGAAAAGGACAAAGGGTCTATTAGTTGTTAGTGTTTAGAATTGAAATTGTGCATAGTAAGCAGAAGAAGGAATTTAAGACATTGTAAAGTATATTAGGAAAAATAAACACAATAGTAATCACCAATACTGATAATTATTAAATACATTTTAAACTTTAAAATAGACAGAAATAAAGTTGAGAGCAGCCGTTAGTTCCCGGAGCCCATGCGTGCCCTCCGCCGTTTTAAACTAACAAAGACATTGAAATTTGTTTTTTTGTTTTTTTGAAGTTAATACTTAATACTGAAGTCATTTTCCGAACCGTTTGCGCTACTTAAAGTTTTATGCTAAAGCTGTTTTATTTTTTTATGGGCATGAAATTAAATTTTAAAATAAGTTTTATTTCTCTTATTTTAATTTTCAATTTGTATTTAATAAACATAAAAAAAAAATTGTGATTTTTTATTTAATTTATCAATTCTTATTATTATAATTAAAAGCAGTGTTTCAATAAGTGCGTAATTAACATGCTGCTGATAAAACAAAACTACTTGAAGAATCTATACAAAGGATTCTGTCGCTACTCTTGGGCTCGAATATATGTATATCTATCTGTCGAATATATGTATTTATATTATTTAGGATCAGTTCAGTTAGTACAGGGTCTTGCATAGAGTTGGGTTCGCTCGATTGTTGCATTTCCTGCTAGTTTTAAAGTTGCACGCATTTGTTGTTTGCTCTCTCTGTCGTCCTTCCTTTCCTTTGCTTTGCTCTGTTCTTCTTGTTCGTGTGGCATGTTCAAAGTTTTGCGCCTAAAAGGCAGACAGCAACAACAACAACATAAGGAATAACAGCAACAACAACTGCAGGGAGCCAGGCAGGATAATAATCGGACATCAGACGGCGACGTTGCGGCATACAAAATGCAGTTAAGCCGGCAACAGCCACACACACACATAAACACACATACACATACTAACACACCGTTTTGGCCCACTTGCCACCCAGCCATCTCCCCCCTCCTCCCTCTCCCCTCACAGCTGCTCTCCAGTGCAAGGCAGAGCATGAGTTTTGGTTGCTGTTGTTGTTGTCGTTGCAGTTGCTCTGGGCATTCATAACATGGCGAGAGTATCTGCCTCTCTTTCTTCCACTCGCTCTCCCTGTCTCCCCGTCTCCCTCGCATTCTCCTCTTTTCTTCTTGAAGCTCCTCCAGTGGAAAACACTATAAAAACAAAAATCGATAAAATTTTTGCACTCTAAAAAGCAGACAAAGATGAGAAAGAAGAAGGATGTGGAGGGAGGGGGAGATCAGGAGAGCGGGAGGCAAAGAAGAAAGTGTGTAAGGCTTGGTTTTTTTTTTTTGTTTTGGGTTTTCCTATGCATCATCACCCCCACGCCCCACGCCCCACCCTACTAAGTGGTTGCTGCTTGCACACGTTGCAACCTGCCACAAAGTGTTGTCCTTAGCAGAATGGGGAACTGCCGATAGAGGAGAAGAGAGACAGATGGAGCAGGAAAGAAGAAAAAAGGAAAAGAAAAGAAGTGCAAAACAGGAAGAGGAGAGCAAAAGGACGGACACAAAAGGAGAGAATAGGTCCAGCAGCAGACAAGAGACAGAGAGAGAGAGAAAGAGAGTGAGAGAGAGAGGCTCTACTTTCTCCCTCTCACACTCACACTCACTCTCGCTCACTCTCTCTCTGTTTGCTTTATGCTTTTGTTGTTGCTACTTCTTCTATTTCTGTTACTTTTACGGTTTTCTATTTATTTTCTTCTTCCTCTACTTCTACGTCTGCTGTTAGCTTCTGCTTCTTTCTGCTTTAGTCTGTCCTTCTATCTCCTTCTCTCTCTCTCTTTGAGTTATGCTCTTGTTAGTTTTTCCTTTTTCTCTTCTACGTCTTCTTTTATTTTATATATGCCACATACACACACACATTCACACACACACACGTATACTTGCAATGTGGCGCACGAGGCGTGGCAGCCTAATGGGCGCGTGGGGAGTCCGTTAAGGGAGTTGTTGGTAGGAGGAAGAGAAAAGGGAAGACGGAGAGAGAGAGAACGATTGGGAGTGGGAGGCAAGGATGCTGCCAGGCAAAAGTTACACACATTAAAAAACAAGCACACACACACACGTGCTTATACAAATGTATGTACATAACGGTACATGTGAACTGTCTCAGTCGCTGTCGTCGCTCTGCTGCCGCGCTGTTGACGTCGCCGTCGCCGTTGAAAACTTTTGATCAACAAAAACAAAACAAAAACAAACAAAAAATTATTCAAGCTGCAACTTTTAATTATTTGTATTGTTATTGCAGGCGCAACTTTAAAGAGAGAGAAAGGAGAGAGCGAGAGTGAGAGAGAGAGAGAGAGAGAGAGACAGACTGTGAGAGAGAGAAAGAGAGCTTATTATATGCGATTTTTGTTGACATTAAAGCTGCGATTGAATAGAAATAAATTGAATATGTAAAGGTGAAAGGGAAAATAGAAGGAACATAACAATAAAAAGGATATGGGCATTTCCAGGATCGCGAACTCGACATTCGCACGACATTAAATGAAAAAAAAAATGGCAAAAATTCACATTTTCAAAAATGTTTTCTCACGTGTTTAATGCATTTTATCAACTCTATTTTTATGATAAAAGACAATCTTTGAAGACCTGTCGTTTTTTAATTATTTATAGAAAACAATGCATCGCGAACGCGACCAAAAATGGAAGTCATTTTTGACTTCATCTTGACAAATGCGATAGTCTGCGAAATGTGGCGAGTAATTAACTACCGTTTTATATATTTTACAAGTTTTCTTAGTAATTTGTAACGTGACATCGCGAACGTGACAAGATTTCCACCTAGGTTTTTCAAGAGTTTGTTCATCAAATTTTATTCTATATTCCGATATATAGCTCTTAGAACTTCTTTTAAATTAAACTTTCAATATTTTTCTATATATTAAAATGGTTTATGTTACAATCTTACTCCCTGACTTAGTGTAATCGTTAAAATACAAACGGTACATTTTGAAAATCAATTTTTAAGAAAATAGGCAAAAATATGGAATAAGTGAATTTATTCCAATGTACAATCTATATGTTCATCCTATTGAATTTTTTCTAGCGTATATTGATAAAACAAATAACTTGAATACATTTTTGGAAGAAAATTTCACAAGATGTGAGTTTTTAATCAATTTTACGTTTTTCGTCGTTGTGGACCTTTTTCTGGAAATGCCCATATGCATTTAAAATTGTTAAAATCAAAGTTTTGATTTTATATTAATTTAATTTGTTTTATAATTCACTGCAAATATTTATATATTTTTTATTTAATTGCTGCAAATATTTTCTAAGATACAAAAAAGAACTAATCTTAAGTTGACTGACGCATTTATCTATTAAACAACAAAATGACAACGAATAAATAAATAAATAAATAATGAAACTATTTAACTTAGATAGGCAACAAACTAAAAGACCGCAAAGTTATAAATCATTTAAAATAAATAAACTCAAGCGAACAAAAAAAAAGTTTAAAAAGCTAAAAAGCTAGAGAAATTTCTTAGAACTGTTGCAGTGAATACCCCTAATTTATTGTCTAGATACATTTACAGACATAACCAAAAATGTATGTACAATACTAATTTAATTTCTTCTTTCTCATTGCAGGTAAGACATCAAAACGAACCATGTTCTTCATAATGAATAAATAACGAACACAATACAATACAAAACTGAAAAAGGAGCTCGTAAATTGAATGGAATAAGCAGGCGATGAAGATGATGATGAAAGAGAAACATAAGAAGAAGGAAAAGAACAAGAAGAAGTAACGAGGGGTTGAGCACAATTTTGTATATTGCTGTAGGTCGATATGATTGATGAGAAGACATGGAAGCCAATGTCTGATTTTAAAGCTGAATGAAGAAGAGTAAAACAGAGAGAGAGAGCGAGAGCGAGAGAGAGAGAGAGAGAGAGAGAGAGAGAGAGAGAGAGAGAGAGAGAGAGAGAGAGAGAGAGAGAGAGAGAGAGAGAGAGAGAGAGAGCGAGGTAGAAATAAACGTGACAGGCAAACAGATGGACAGCTGGCATTGGGAGATGTGGGGATGGGGGAGCGCAGCTTTAAAGCGCATGTTTCATTCTTTAAAAATAGCAGCTGTGAAGTTTGGCAACGTCGCAACGTGCGTTTTGCATGCCCGTTGTGCATTTGTGTGTGTGTGTGTCATTAATATTTAATGAATTCATAAGCGAGTCTGTTGTATCTGTGTGTGTGTGTGTGTGTGGGTGTCTGTTTCTAGCTCTCTTCCTCCCCAACACAAATGCTATCTACTCTCATTCAACCTGCCTGCGCTCAGTTGTTGTTATTATTGTGTGACGTCGTCGTCGTCGTCGTCGTTGGCAGCGACTGCGGCCGCAGGTCAAACGCGTCGCACGTTAATCATAACTGAAAACTCGTCGCGTTGCAGCCGTTTTATACAAATTTAAATAATGAGCGTCGTCAACGCGTTGTTGTCATCAGACGTGTTGCAAATGGTGGGTGGGGTGGGGGGCGCACAACAAATAGCAAAAAGTTCTGCTGCCGTCGCTGTCAGCGCTCGACGTCAATTTTGCAGTTGGCAACATGTTTGAGACAAAACATGTTGCGGCAACATGTTGCTTGAATCATGTTCGATGTTGCCGTTCGCTAGCATACATGTTTCAAACTGTTTGAGTCCGCCATGCTGAATTCTCAATCTCTCACACACACACTCGCACACACACACACACTTTTTCACGCTCACGAAAACGAGCAGCATAGCATGTGTATTGCGCTCTCGCTCATTATTGTCGCTTATCGTACATGTGCTGCTTGCTATCTCGCTCGCACATTTCACACCCACACACACATAAGATATTAAATGCAACATGTTGCAAGCAAACGACCGGCCGGCCGGGTTTGTGTCCTCAATAAAGTAACGTTAAGGCGCATCACGAATTCAACCCCTGCTAAAAAAATTGATGTGTGCGAGTAAATTGCGTTGATCATCAGAATCATCAGATTAGTGTAGATTACCCAAATGGGCAAAGCGATCATCATATCACATCACAAGGGGGTCATCATCATCATCATCATCATGTTTATCATATTTATGTTCATCATCATCTTGAGCTACTGCATACACAAAGAAGCTTGAATAGACGAGACACGCATAACTTTAATGCATTTATATCGTAGAATCTAGTTTGAGTCTTCTACGATTCATTATTAGATAAATGGCTTTCATATCCATGTAATAATATCCATCATAGTTTGGTGTATTGAAGCTGCTCTAGATAAAGATTATCAATAAGAGAAAAATAAATATAAAACTGTGATATGATATGCCATTAAAAAGCCTGGAACTATCGCAGATTCCTCCTTTCTTCTTTTCTTGACATACAAAAAATACAAAAGATAATTTTAAATATCTCACAGATACTTTCGTTAAAATACTATCTTAATATAATCAATTTTTGAAACATCAGCCAATTCGATATAAATGATATAAATGATATAAATTCAGATATAAATGTGAAGAAATATCAATAGATTTGTTTTTAAAGAAATCAAGAGGTATGAAATATTTTTATATATTCAAGATCTATTTTAAAAAAGCTGTTTGTTTTTTATTGATTGACAATATTATATTTGATAATATTCGATATTATAGATAGCATTTCTAAATAAATTTCCTTAAAACAAAAATCGATATGTGTTAATATTGCATAATTAATAAGTAACGGGTATAAAAAAAGAATAAAATCACGCTAAGAAAAGTATCTTTAGTAAAGATTTAAAGTTATATCACTTACATGACGTTAGTTTTAAATGTGATATTAAGAATATTGATAAGAGAAAATCTCTATAAATAATTAATTCAATTAAATGAGAGAATTACTTGACATAGTGATTGTCTTTACACATTCGACAATTAAATTAATATGCATTACATCAATAGTTTCCCATATTTTTTTCAAAAAATATTCGATAACATAAAATAATGCATATGCGATACCATCGTGTGAAGCATCTCTAATATTTATGTATCGATAGCTTTTAGGGTGACAATGTGTTGAAAATAAGCTTGACATCAAAATTGTATAAAATAAAATTATTTGACATGAAATTAATTGATTTAAATGTGAGCATTACTAGAGTGTATATAGAAAATGATGTGGGTATATTAAATGCGATAAATAAACTATTAAATAATCATATTCTACTTGACCAATGAGAGAGAACGCTTAAAGTATTATAAACAGTACACAGTATAAAGGTATGCACCTGTATTGATTAGCGAAATATCGTGATAATAAAAATTTATTAAATATATATTATAATAATAATAAATACCAACAAAAAAAATAATGGATAATACTTAAAATGCACTTTAAAATAAATTTGATAAAGATAGACCATGATGCTGTACAAGTTGGAAAACAATACAAGGCAGATAAATAAGAAATGTTTTTTTTTAAGAAATTGAAGAGAATAGTAGAAATATAATAAAAAACAACTATATAATTTTTTAATTATTATACTAGAAGTATTTTATGCTAGAAATAAAGATCAATAGATTATTTTCAAAAAATATGCTTGTAATTTAAGAAAAGCTTAATAATTTGTATACTAGAAATATAATAAAATTTAATAGATCTTTTGTTGGAAGCACATTATGCTAGAATTTAAAGAAAAATATAATTTTGTAAATAATACTAAGAATATAATACAATTTGATAGGTTTTTTTTTAGGAAAGAAGATAATGCTAGAATCAAGTAAATAATAATTATGTTATATATAAGATTAAACTAGAAAAAAAAGATACATGAATTGGTTTTAAAAGGCAATCAAACTTGAAATTTAATGTTAGTTAATTTAATTTAATTTTTGATAGATAGAAGTCAAATCTAGTAAAGAAATACAAATTAATTAGTAATATTTTATAAGCAGAAGATTATTTTTGATTTAAAAATGTGTTATGTGTTATAATTTTCAATCGTTTTCTTACACACAAATCTAATAATCTGTTGTTCTTTCGCCCCCACTGATCGTACAGGACACTCGAGCAGCAGACGCAACAGTACGCCAAGAGCCTCGGACACCTGCAACCGCATCAGCAGCAGCAGCAACAGCAACAGCAACAGCAGCAACAACAGCAGCAGCAGCAGCAGCAACAAATGCATCACCACCACCACCATCAGCAGCAGCAGCAGCATCAACAGCATCAGCAGCAGCAACAACAACAGCAGCAGCAACAACAACAGCAGCAGCAGCAACAACAGCAGCAGCAGCAGCAGCAGCAATCATCTCGATCAGCAGCAAGTCCATTGTCACCGCCACGACCTGGAGCGGGAAGTGCGGCGGCCGCAGCCGCTGCCAACAGTTATGCCAAGTTTGCAGATGCGCCACGTTTCCTGCAGCAACAGCAGCAGCAGCCGTCGTACAGCATTATTGCGCCGGTGGGCAACTATCGGGAGAATCACTACATGCGAATACCGCAATTGCAGGCATCGGTGCCCGAATTTCAGCGAACGGCGCGTGCGGCAACGGTGGCAGCAGCGGCTGCAGCAGCGGCAGCAGCTGGTTGCAAGACCAATGCTGCCACCGGTGGCGGTGGTGGTGTTGTCCAAGTTGCAGGGAATATGGCGCCACCACCGGGTGCACCGCAACAAACTGGCGGTGTGCTCGTCATGGAAGCCATGTCACATTATGCCAGCCAACAACAACAACAACAGCAGCAACAGCAGCAGCAACAACAGCAGCAGCAGCAGCAACAACAGCAGCAGCAGCAGCAACAACAACAAGCGGCTAGCAGCAGCAATGCAGCGTCGAGCCAACAAGTTGCAGCACCGCCGAATAGCGGTGGCGGTGGTGGCATTATGGTGGGCGGACAACGTTTGTTGTTGCCACATCATCATACGATGCAATATACCAACGAATACCTGACCACAGCAGCAACTGCCGCAGCTGTGGCAGCAGTCAATCAGCGACTGCAGCAACAGCAGCAGCAACAGCAACAGCAGCAACAGCAGCAACAACAACATGCACCACCAGAGCCACCTGGTGGCATGGGGCAACCCTATAAAAAGCAGCGCCTGAGTGAGGCAAATGCCAGCAACATGAATCACCTGCCACATCAGCAACAAGCGCCGTCGTCATCCTCATCGCAGCAGCAACAAAAACAGCAACAGCAGCAGCAGCAGCAGCAACAGCAGCAGCAACAGCAACAACAACAGCAACGTTCATCACCCGCTCAGCTTTTAAATAGTCGTCAGAGCAATCATGGACCTTTGGTGCACATGGCCGCACAAGTGCTCAAACCGCTGTCCATGCAACAGCTCAAGGTGGAAACGTTGCCACCACAACAACAGCAACAGCAGCAGCAGCAACAGTTGACGTCACAGGCGCATGCACCACGCGCTTTGGGACCACCGCCAACACTGACAACATCGTCAACGGGCGGTGCACAGTTGATCAGCTCGGTGAGCGTCTCCACGGCGCCAATGAACAGCAGCAGCAGCAGCAGCAGCGGCTCTGTTGTGTCTGTTGCGGCAGCGGCAAGCACCTCGGAGGCATACCATCCACAGGTAAGTGGCCAATTCCAAAATGACACTAGCTTCACTAGCGGACACTTAATCGTTGGATTAATTAAGAAAACATGCTGAGATCGTTAGAATTTTCATAAAAGTTCAGCTTAAGAGAAAAAATGTTTAAAGTACTCAAAAAAAGAGCTTTAATGTGCTTTTGAAAAGCTCATTAGAAAGAAAAATTAAACGAGTTGAGTGTAATATAAGAAAGCGTTTCGTAAAGTTACAATTCAAGCTCCGTTTTAGTTTTTAGTACTTAAAATATAAGCTTTAATGTGCTTTTTAAAAGTTCAACTCATTTATCTGCAATTTATTGTCAGAAACTTAGCTAGAAAATGCTTGAATAAGCTCATAAATGTTGTAATCAACTAGAAATAAATGCTTTAATGTGCTTTCGAAATGGTCATCTCAATAGTCAATAGAAAGAGAAATGAAACGAGTTGAATGTAATAATATAGCGATTCGTAAAATTACAATTCAAGCTCAGTTTTAGAAAAACAAATGTTTTGATTACTCCAAAAAGGCTTTAATGAACTTTTATTGCCAAAAAAAAGTAGCTAGAACATTTTCAGCAGGTTTTGTTTATTTTCAAATGCTTGAATAAGCTCATAAATGTTTTAATCAACTAAAAATAAACTTATCAGCTGAATTAATTTACTTTACATGCTTGCAAAAAGCTTATTAAAGCTTTAATAGCTACACTAAAAAGTAGGTTTAATCATTTCAGCTGGAAACATATTAAAAGTTTCACTAATCAATGTCTGGAAAAATAATGTTGAACAATTAAAAGTCCGAATTAAGGCTTAAAGAAATAAACTGATTTTTCATCTAGATTAGCGGTGGGCACGCAGTGGCTCCGGGAGCAGCGACTGCTTCAAACTATTTTTCTGCCTAGAAGCTAGTGTCATTGGAGTTTAATATTATTACTTTGAATTTGAATTTGATTATTAACGTTTTCCTTACCCATTTGGACAGGTGGAGGCCATTTCGCCCACGCTGCCCAGCGACAATGCCGATGAGCGTGGCCGGAGCAACAGCAACAATAGTTGCAGCAGCAACAGCAACAATAACAACAACAGTAGCAGCAGCAGCAACAACAACAATAATAATAACAACAACAATAACAACAACAACAACAGCAGCGCCAAAGAGGAACTGTTGATGCAAATCCAAAAGGTGGACAATGAGATCAAAAATGCTGAAACGGCGATGGAATCGCTGCGCAAAAAGGAGAAAACCTTGATGGACGAGGCAGCGGCAACGGCCGCCATTGCCAAACAACAAAAGGCCGCTGCCGATTTGGCCGCCACCGAGAGTGGCAATGAGATTATGGAGCTGGCGTGGCGAACACAAATGTTGGCCCAAAGCATCTACGAGGCGAACCGTAAAACGGCCGCCGCACAACATTCCGTGGTTAGCCGGGCAGGCGGCAATGAACGGCCACGCCCCTGGCTGCCGCTTTACAATCAACCCCTCGATGTGGAGGCGCTCACACATTTGATTAAACGCCACCAGACCATGGTGCGGAATCCCCTGCTCGTGCACATACGCAAACTGAAGGCGGAGCGATGGGAGTACAATCAGGGTTTGGTGGAGAAATATACCAAGGATCAGGCGGATTGGCAGCGACGCTGCGAGCGGGCGGAGGGCAGTGCCAAGCGCAAGGCGCGTGAGGCCAAGAATCGCGAGTTCTTTGAGAAAGTGTTTACGGAGCTGCGCAAACAGCGCGAGGACAAGGAGCGCTTCAATCGCGTTGGTTCGCGCATCAAATCCGAAGCGGATCTCGAGGAGATCATGGACGGTCTGCAGGAACAGGCGCTGGAGGATAAAAAGATGCGCTCGTATGCGGTCATACCGCCATTGATGCACGACGCACGCCAGCGACGCTGTGCGTATCACAATGAGAACGGACGCATCGAGAATATGGTGGCAATGCATGAGGAACGCAAGGCGATCAATCTTTGGACGGCCGGCGAGAAGGAAACCTTCAAGGAGAAATATCTACAGCATCCGAAGAATTTTGGGGCAATTGCGGCGAGCTTGGATCGCAAGTCACCGCAGGATTGCGTGCGTTATTACTACCTCAGCAAAAAGACGGAGAACTACAAGCAGCTGCTGCGCAAGTCCCGCCAACGCACGCGCAGCAGTCGCAATCCGGCCAAGGCGCAGGCGGCCCAGCCCCAATGCATTATCGACTCCCTCACTACGGGCGTCACGACGCGTCTGCAGCGCGAACAGCAACAGAAATCCGGCAATCGCACCAGTGCCGTCGCGGAGCGTGAACGCGAGCGTGTTGCGGAAAAAGCCGCTGCCGATGCCGCGAAAGCGGCTGAAAGTGCGGCGGAAAAGGCGAGTGCTGTCAGCAAGGCGGCGGAAGTTGCCGCGGGGCATGAGAAGGTGGCCAAAAGTGTGGCCGCTGCCATTGCGTCGATTGCGGCTGCAGCAGCAGCAGCGGCAACGACAACAGCGGCAACAACAGCAGCAACAACAACAGCAGCAACTACAACAGCGGCAACAACAGCAACAACAGCAGCAGCTGATAAAACGTCTGAAGCCGCCAAATTGGATAAGCTGGCAACAACATCTGCAACAACCACAACATCAACAACAACAACAACAAACGAGATCTCAACGGGCAGCAGCGAAGCCAAAACCAAAAGCGATGATGAGTTGGCTGCCACATCAGCAGCAGCAGCAGCAACAGTTGCAACTGCAGCAGCAGCAGCAGCAACATCCACCGCCACAGCAGCAACCACAACAGCAACTGTCGCCGCAACAGCAACAACAGCAACAACAGCGACAACAACTGCAGCAATTGAGGCAGCCGCCGCTGGTTGCGCCACTGGAACGCCCAAGGTGTCCAAGTCGCAAATCCAAGCGGTCGATGTGGCGGGAGATGGCTCTAAAACGGTGGAAACATCAGCGGAATCGGGCGAGTCGCTGGCCAAGAGCAAAGCAGCGACTGTCAATGCCGATAGCTACAATGGTAAGCAATCGATAAGTTATCGAATGGGCAAGAGCAGTGCAATTTCGGTATAGATAGGCATATAATATAAAATATCGATAACTATAGAAATTCTGCCAAAATCAAACATTCAAATTGTTTCGAGCTTATCGATTACTAAGCGATACATTACATAGGCGATAACAGACCGTTAAATATGTACAAATAACAGAAAGACTTTTAAATAGTTAGTCTAATGGTTTCATTCGATATATGTACAGTTGCGGTCAAAAAAATAGTAGTGCCTGCAATGAACTTACAAAAACTTAAAATTTAATGACTTTTAATTTATCCAAATTTTTTATATAATTTTTTTAAGATACGTTAATATATTGTTAATCTATCTGAGAAATCAAAGATAGTGAACAGTTATTATTTTTCGACTTAGGAATTTTTTTCTTGCAATAGCCTGAAAAATGGGCGGTCAAAATAATAGTAGTGATGAACATATTCAAATATTTTAATGATGAAAACGATCCAAAACCCCTTTTTTTTATTTAAAAGGTTAGATATGTGAAATGCACTTAATAATTAACAAATTTAATAATTTGTTGTGAAGCCTTTATCTTGAATTACCGCCTTACAACGACGGATCATGGCTTTTACATCGTTCTGTTTGTATTGAGCTCCAGGCGCTCCTAGCGATCTTCCAAAGATGAATATTATTTGTTGGTTGATGCTTGGCAATATCCTTCTTCATATCGGACCACAAATTTTCAATGGGATTCAGATCGGGGGACCGTGGTGACCACTCCACTACATTAACTTTTTTCTATGCGAACCATTCTTTCGAAGATTTGCTGATATGCCTTGGGGCTATGTCCCGTTGGAACCTCCAAATTATCGGCATATCATCTGAAAAATACGGTAGCATAGTGTCCTGCAGAATTTTCACTTGTTCGTGGCTTTCCTTTATGGTTATGATCCATTATATGGGTTGGACCCAATAATGTGAAAATGCGCCCAGGTTATTATTCTCATACCACAATGTTTGATGGTCCTGCAGGTGAATCTGGGCTGATATTCGAACTTTAACGGATACCTTACATGTTATCGAGATCCTCGACAAGCAATAAAAATAATTTTGGACACATCCGACCACTAGAGGTTTCTTTATTTCTCTAGGGTCAATTCAGATGATCCTTAGCAAATCGAAATCGCTTTTGGGCAGGTATTTTTTTCAATAACGGAATTTTTCATGGGCTTCTTTCTGCCAGATTATTATTTCGCAAACATCTAAGAATGTTTTACACACTTTGGTCCATACCAAAGTCCTTTTTTTTAAGTGCTGCAGGAGCAAAAGGGTCGCGTTTCAAAAACCTCACTACTTTTGTCACTTGTCTTTTGGACATGGATCGAGGTGTTCCACATTTATCCTATTTTGGCGACTACTTAATGGCGTTTCTGATTATGGTTGGCAATCATATAATCAAATTTTTCCACTTCCTTAAACGTTATCCTTTTTGAAATAAGTTTTTTATACGAGCACGCTTTTCTGGAGTGCAATGCTTGCCACGCCCCATTGTAACAACTCTAAGCAAAATATTTTTTTTACAATTTATAGAAAATTATCAAATAACAATTATAAATATCAAATCAAGTGCCTTTCCTGCGTAATATCCTTTTTTTCCACTTTTAATGCATTCACTACTATTATTTTGACCGCCCATTTTTCAGACTATTACAAGAAAAAAATTCCTAAGTCGAAAAATAATAACTGTTCACTATCTTTGATTTCTCAGATGGATTTACAATATAATAACGTATCTTAAAAAAATTATATAAAAAATTTGGATAAATTAAAAGTCATTAAATTTTAAGTTTTTGTAAGTTCATTGCAGGCACTACTATTTTTTTGACCGCAGCTGTACATTAAATCGATAACAATTGTATTGATCACGATTGCTCATTGAATAGTTTTGTGTGTGTACCACTTTAGATTATGTATCCAATATGCGTTATATTTTTAAATAAATTCTAATCGATCACAGGTTAATCGATAACAATTAAAGAATAATTGATCGATTATACTTATTGCTAAAGATTTTATTGATTTATTTAGAATTTATCAATTCTATGCGTTGCTTTACGAGACATGTCTCGATATTAAGATCAAAATCTTTTGAATTATATAATAATTAATCAAAATTACTCCGATAACCGTTATTTTAATCGATAACAATTGTGTGTACCACTCTAATCGATCACAGTGTAATCGATAACAATGAAAAAATAATTGATTGATAACACTTATTGCTAAAATTTATAAATTTTTTGCGATTTTTCACTAGTCGTGTCTCGATATTTAGATCGAAATCTTTTGAAATATATAACAAATAATCGAAATTTCTTCGATAACCGTTTTTTTTTACCGATAACAATTGAACTTAATGCAATTTGTTTTTTACCTTACAGCAACTGGTGCCACAACGGCAACAGCAACTGCAACTGGAGCCGCAGCAGCCGCCAGTGCCACGCCCACAACAACGCCCGCTGTGAGCGTGGCGCTTAACGGTTTTAAGCCCGGTTATCAGAGCGTCGTCATGAGCAATGTAAAGGCGCCAGCGCCACAGGGAATGGATGATGTCACAACCGGAGGAGCAGCAGCAGCTGGTGGAGCGTCCATAAATGCAACAGGCGATAAAATCGTCAAAGCAACAACTGCAACAACATCAACAACAGCACAAGCTGCTGGCTTTGCTGTGCCGAATGTGGCAACAACGGAACCTGTCAGCGGTGTGGCAACTCTGACAACGGCAACAACAGCTGGCAACTATCTGGGCCAGAAGCTGAAGGCGGCACAGGTGGAGGGACTTGGTGCCGGCAACGAGCTACACTCGGATGTTAGGTGAGAGCGGACGAGGAACAGAAAAGGAGACAAAGATAAAGGGAGAAGAAGAAAGAGAGGGAAATGGGAGAGAAAAAAGAAGAAAATATAAATTTAAGGGGAAAATTGTTAGAAGACTGAGAGAAGAGAGGAGACAAAGAAAAAATCTGAGAAAAAGCTAGAAGAGAGAAAATATTGAAAAGGCAATAAAAAGAGAAGAGGGAAAAGGGAATAGAGAGAGAGGCGAAAGAAGCAGAATAAAAATAGAGAAAGAAACGAATTAATAAAAGAAAAGATAAAAATTATAAGAATTTAAAGAAAAAAAAAGATAAAAGCTAAAAAATAAAGACAAAAACATAAGCAAAAAAGAGATGAGAGAGAAAAGAAATAAAAATGGAGAAAAAACTACAGCCAGAGAAAAATACAGAGAAGGCAAATAAGAAAGGCAAAATAGAAAGATACAGAGAGGGATAAGATACAGAAAACAGTGAATAAATCAATATAAGGAAAGAAAAGAGAAGACAAGATGAGACAGAAAAATAAAAGAGCATATTCAGAGTATATAAAGAAACAAAGCGAGAGAAAAGAGAAAGAACAAATAAATATTATAAATAGGGAAATTTTGATAGAATAGAAGAATAAATAGGGAAATGTTCAGAAAAATAGCGAAAAATATGAGGAACGTATCGAGGAATATAGAAAGAAACTTAGTAGAATATAAATAAAGAAAACATGAGAAGAAGGTGAAAGAGAGAGTGAGATGTAAAAACTCAAGGATATAGCAAAAGAAAGGAATAAATAGAAACAGGAAGAATGAGAAAAAGCTAATGACTATATAATAATTTATTATTTTATTCCCATCAAAAATGTATCAACTTTTATCTTTTTTTTTTCGCAGTGATCCCAAGAAGAAACGCTTTGAACTGACGACGTCTGGCGGCGAGTCAAATAACGCCATCAACGCCAACAACAACAACAGCAGCAATAATAACAACAACAACAACAACAGCAGCAGCGGCAGCAACAACAGTAGCGGTAGCAGCAACACCAACAACAACAACAGTAAATTGAACGCCAAGGAGTCGTCCAATCAAATCACGTCCATTGGCAAATCAGGTCCAATCACAATGACCCCAACGTCAGGATCATCGTTGTCTCGCATCATGTCCGCCGTATTGACAGCGACAACAACAACAATGTCAACAGCAGCAACAACAACGCCGCCCATGTTGCTGTCGGATGGTGGCAACAACATGTTGACCACATCGGAGGCCCTCGCACTGGATGGCAAAGGTGAGTACACGCATTTAAAACTTGAACCAACAGTTATTGTATTTAGCTTTAAAGAAAGCTTTGGTTGAAAATCAATTGAAAGTTTGCATTGTTAGGCTTTTTATACAGTACAACTTCAGGGGTGCTTTTATAAAGCTTTTAAAGCTGGTTTCCTTTGAGCCAGTAATCTTTATTGTGAGCTTTTCCTGGTTGTATTCCTTGTTTTAAATACATACCTTAAATTGTGGACAATCGCATTTTATTTAACTTCCAAAGCTGAATTTTACATAACAGAGCTTTCGACGAGCTTTTCGTTAGCTTTTTCCATTTGATTGCTCGTTAGCTTTCTGCTTTAGCTTTCAAAAGGACTCTGCCGTGTAAAAGCTTCTTTGAGCTTTTTCCGTTTGTCACTCCCTTATTTAAGAACTTTGTTAGCTTTGTTTTGTCCGTTAGCCTGCTTACAATTGCATTTCGCTGCTCTGGTTTCTCTGGCTCCCTTTCCTTTTCCTCTTCCCTTTCCTTAATCTGCTTCCTTTGCGTTGCTTATCAAAAATGCATTCGCTCTTTTGCGTATTTAACTTTGTGTTCACTGTCCGCTCAGCTCTGTTTGCATAGTTACCCCCCAAGCCACTTTTCCCCGCCTTGTATTTTAAATACCACTTAATTGTCAAGTGCAAGGGTATATTGTTTTTGTTGTGTGTTGTCAGTTAGAGATGTTGAGACACTGAAATAAACTCTAAAAATGTGTTCAGAATATATCCTTGTTCCGAAAAATTGTGAACAACTCGTCGACGATGATGAAGGGGACATTGTGACGCCAATTTAAAACAAGTGGGAAAGGCTAAAGTCGAGCTCATGACTATAGGATTCCCGTAAATTATTTAAATAAATTTAAATTTAATTTATTGCATGCTTTTAGGCACTTACATTCCTTAAAACTTTTAATCAGCCATTACCACCTTGCTATTTGTTCGATCTTATTACGATTTATTAGGATGATAGGTAATAATAGAAGTTAACGTTAATTAGTAAAAAATATCGAATATCGACTCGCCTGTTGATGCTGATCAAGAATATATATACTTTATAGGGTCGGAGATGTTTCCTTTTCCTTGTTACATACATTTCGACGAATACAATATACCCTTTTACTTATTTTTTAAGTAACGTGTATAAAACAAGTACTTTCAGAATCGCGGCAAGATTTTTACGGAAGGGATTTAACCCTTATCTAAACTGATTTTCTCCATCTTTATTAAAAACCGCTGAGTTGACTTAGTCGTGTAGCTTTGTCTGTCAGCGCAGGGTATCTTAAAGTCGTTTACTCTCGTTTATAGCGCTTTTATTTGTTAATTTTTATATTTTTTTTTTTATCAACTGTTTGGCTTTTGATTTCTGCTTCTTGGTTGCTTCCGGCGTCCCCGATGAATATTTGATGCTCTACTTGGCAATTGCCTTCAGTCAAGTCAACTCATGGAGTCCGCGTCCGCGTCCGATTCCGAGTCCGAGTCTAAGTCGGAATCGGAGTTGTAGCTGAGCTTTAGCAAAGAGTTGAAAGCGACAGCATTGGACGCTTGATTGGTGCGTGGGGGTAGATAGAGGGTGGGAGAAATGTCAGCTTGACAATCTTTCTCTCTCTCTCTCTCTCGCTCTCTCTCTGTTTGTCAGTCGCTCAGTCTGTCATTCAGCTCAGCGCACTGCGGTTTATTTGCATCGCCAAACCTCCTCACCTGCTGCTTTTCCTGTTTCTCTCCCTTTCGCTCGCTCCTTTGCTCCTTCTTTGCTCTCCTCCTCCCTTTTTGCTCTTTCACTTTCTCTACGTTTGTTGGCTGTCATCTCCCTGGCGAGTTAATTAAACTCAATTAAATTAAAATTTTTGTAAACGTCTTTTTTATTATGCAAGTGATTTAATTTAATTATTAAATTGACGTTACGTCTGTTTGCATTAACCGACGCCATCTCGCTTGTCACAGAGACGGAGCGAGACAGTCTCACAGTGAGTGGGAGTGAGTGAGAGAGAGAGAGGGAGAGGGAGAGAGTAAGGAAAAAATGGAAGACTGAGAAAAAAAATGGATTTCACCCACCACAATATTTCATAAAAAAAAAACAATCAGCAGACTGTCATCGTTGTCTGCTTAAGCTTAGCTCTGAAACAGCAACACGCTCATATATCGATAGTCGCTATCGATAAATGTCAACTTTAATAAGTGCTAGCATAAATTGAAATCTATCGATTAAATTCTTGTTTATCATTGTTTTTGATAAAACCGCCATTTTAATGCTGTTACTTACCAATATCGATAACTTAAAGTATCGATGTTTATCGATAATCTACCGATAACTAAATTCCAAAAGAGACTAAAAAACTCAACTTGAAAACTGTTTGCAGCTTTTTTGCATACATAAATTAATCGATATTTTATATCTATCGAAATGTTGCACTTAACTTTTTGTTGTTTACTTGTCAATGCTCTTTAATATTTGTAGTCTCCTACACTAATCGATAACTCCATCGCTTATCACTGTACGTTGCTGTTATCGATAATTTCACAGGTTGATTTTCAAGTCAAATTTATCGATAGCCAGTAATGGGCATATATATATTTAACAAAAAGTGTGGTAATGTAAAAATACATTGAAAACTCGATTTTTGTTTTAAAATTTCGATTTAAAGCCTTTTTACCTTTGTTATCGATAACTCTGCAATTTGTTTTTCTTTTTATATTTAGTGTTTGCATTTTATTTGGTTTCTTTTTCTCATTTGCTTTTACATTCAAACATTAGAGTGACAAAAAAAATTGGTTGTGCGTTTGTGTGTGTGTGTGTGTGTGAGGTGCATTAAATTGCGTGCTAAATTCGTTGATTGCTGCAAATTGTTCAAGCTAATCGTTGCATAGTTTATGGCGTTGTTTCCGCTGTTGTTGTTGCTGTTGTTGCCTCACGTTTGGAGACGCCATTGTTGCTGTTGCTGCTGCTGCTGTTTGTCGAGTTGTTGTTGTTGTTGCTGCTGCTGTTGTTGTTATTGGTTGTTGTGGTTGCTTCCAATTCATCGGCATGACACAATTTGCGATGCTTGTGCACAAAATAATAGCTAGGAAATTTGCTGCCACAAGTTTTGCATGGATAATATTGCACATTCATATCCAGAGGACGCACCTCGCGTCGCAACAACAATGCGGCAGCAGAGAGTGTGCCATCTGCACCAGCAACAGTTGCTGTTGCTGCTGCTGCTGCTGTTGCATTTACAACTCCAGTTGCTGCTGCTGTTGCAGTTGCAATGCCAGCTGCTGCTGTTGCTGTTGTTACGGCTCCTGTTGCTGTTGCTGCTGCTGTTGTTGCTAGCAACTCTGTTGCATTGTTGTCGTGTGTTGTCGCCTCCGACAGCTTTTTGTCCAGACTCAATGGATTCAAATGCCGCTTCGCGTGTTTCTGATAACAATATTGGGATTTAAATGTGTGCTTGCAATAAACGCATACAAATAGTTCGGCATGCAATTGCTTGCGCTGTGTGGCAGCAGCAACAGTTGCTGCTGCTGCTGTTGCTGCAGCAGTTGTTGCTGTTGCTGTTGTTGCTGTTGTGTCGCCGCTGTTCTCGTTTTCCTCCTGCTGCTGCTGTCGCTGCTGACTGCTGATTGCTCTGGCCATTTGCTGATGGAACGAATAACTGACACTTTGCTGCGTTCGCTGCAACTCGACAACGGCCGCATTGTTGCAAGTCTCCGGCTTGTGGCCGTAGGCCGTGTTGAGAATGCGACGAAATCGCACGGGGCCATCGCAGCTTGCCACATCGATAATGAACTTGGATGTTGCTGCTGCTGCTGCCGTTGTTGGCGCTGCTGCCGTTTCCAGTTGCATTGCCGGCACTGGCGCTTTGGCCACCTGCAATCCCGATGTTGTGGCAGCAGCAGCACCACGACAATTGCCACGTTTGTTGCTCGCACATTTGCGTGTTGTATTGTGGTTGTTGTTGTTGCCGCGACGCTGTTTTGTTGTTGTTGCTGTTGTTGTGGCAACAGCTTTGGGTTGTGTTGCAACTGTTGCTGGTGTCGCTGGTGCTGCTGTTGCTGGAGCTGGTGTCGGCGCTCTTTTCACATCCACACGCTCAATGTTGAGACTGGAGGCGGCGCTGCTGCTGCCCAATGAACTTACCACAGACACGTTGCAATCTTCGTTGTCCAGTTCATTGTCTGTTGCCGTGTTGCTGTCAATAAATACTTCCACATCCTCATCCTCCTCCTCGACAGCAGCTGTAATTGTAAGCTCCGCTGTTGCCTCTACAGCAGGTTGCAAGTAGCCTGTTGTTGCCACACTTGCCACATTTGGTGGCGGTGGTGGCGGTGGTGGCGGCGGTGGCGCTGGCGCTGGCAAAAAACCAAAATTTGGCAATGTTGCTTTGCTGGCAATCGGACGTATTATCTTGGGCGCCACACTTGCCACCGCCAGTGGCAACTGCTGTTGCTGCTGGCCGCTTAAATAACCCTCTGTCTGAGCGCGTGCCAAATAGGAGCTAAATAATAAAAGATAACAGAAATCTCAAAAATGTTGCCTAGTTTTTTGGACCAAAATAAAATAATAATATTGAAAATTAAAATATTTAGAAAAATACAAATACTTTTAGGAAAATATTTCGAATTTTGTGTTTTAAACAATTGCCAAAAATGTTGCCTACTTTTTGGAGCTAATATATAAAAGTACTTTAATGCCCTTTAGCATGAAAAAGTCAATTGAAAGTGAAGAATTTAAGAAAATAAAAATGCTCACAGCAATTAAAAAATATTAAACTAAAAAATATAAACAATATCGCCAATGGAATTGGAAATGGAATTCGACCTAAAAAAAGCTTTAAAAAAAATTAATTTTTAACATAAATTATTTTATCCTAAACTTAGAAACAACAGCAACTTAAATAAATATCTATTTATCAAATACCAACTGAGTATAATGTATTGAGCGACATTTAATTCTTTTTTTTAGAAAATTTCTGAAGTTTATAGAGTATTTTAGTTTTGAATAGTCTTATTTAATTCCCACATTTTTAATACAAGGAGATTTTTCATAAAGTGGACGAAATTAAAATTTGTAAAAATATAATTCAATGAAATTATAATTGGGACAGCCATTTCTTATTGTTGTTGTTGTTGTTTACCGACAAATCTCCAAGGCACGCGGCATGTGCAACACATGTGTGGCAAGCAGCACGGCAAATATGTTGTCCACATTGAGATCCAAGTAGCCCGTGTACATGTATGTTAACAATGGTGCAAATTGCTCGGCTGTAACATTGCCCAAAAACAGCAGCAATTCACCGCTAGCACCTTGTGTGGCAGCAACAGTTGTAGCTGTTGTTGTTGCTGCTGCGACTGCTACTGCTGCTGCTGTTGTTGCAGCCTCATCCATGCGAATGGCTGAGCGCAAATAACCGCTGTGCATGCCAAGAACCAAAGCATGTGCCACAAATCGCACATTGTTGGGCGCTGGACCAACTTCAAGTATCACATCCGGCGGTGTGGACATGACGCCACCAATACCACCAATACCAACAGCATTGCCAGCAACAACAGTCATTGTATTGACAGTTGTTGCTGCTGCTGCCACACGGCTGCTGTTGCTGCTGCTGCCAGTTAACCAATTTGTAAACATTGCAAAAAAATTGTTTAAAAAAAATTGTTGAAAAAAATTATTTAAAAAAAATGTATGAAGTAGACGCGTGGCAAAAAGGCGAGCGATTGTTGTTGCCGTGTTGCCTTGTTGCCGTGCCGTGCGTCACGTGTGTAACTCGAATTCGAACTGATGAATGCCTCGTGCTGCTCGTCGCGTTTTATAGCCAACAGTCAGAGTCTGACAACAGCAGCGGCAGCAGCAGCAACAGACTCTCAGTGTCTGTCAGCTGTGCGTCCTTCGGCTGCTATTTTTGTTCTTGTTGTTGCTGCTGCTGCTGCTGCCACAACCACTGTTACTGCCACAATCAATGCTGCCACTTCGCTTCGGCTGTTGTCGAGAGAAACGACGACTTTACTTAAAATTGTTGTTGTTACTGACGCTGCTGCTGCTGTTGCTGTTGCTGCTGCCAGCCAGCCAGCATTGCAAGTTTGATTTGTTGTCGATTGCGCTGTTTAATTGTGGTTCATTCTCGCAATTGTTGCAAAGATTTCAATCTTTATTTTTATGAAGTCTCTTTTTGAAGGCAAATATTATATTTCATTTCTCAACATATTAATAAACTAACATTAATGTCTTATGTAGAAAGTGTTGCCTACTTTTTGGGGCCAAAAAAAGGAATTTCCTAGTCCTAGTTTAAACTTAACTGATATTTTTTTTAGCATTGAGAAACTGAGCAACAGAAATGTTTGACAATTTTGTAAAAACCTGTAACTTTGTAACCTTTAAATTGTTTACAGATTTGATAAAATTTATTAAAGTAATTAAATCAATCAAACTAAACAATCAAATTATATTCATATTAACTATATTATATTCAATGAATTATTAGAATCAATCAATCAATAAATTTTTAGAATCAATCAATCAATTAATTATTAGAATCAATCAATCAATCAATTATTAGAATCAATCAATCAACCAATCAAATATTAGAACATATAATATAAACGTACGTTTACACCAATAATTTCAATATTTGTTGAAGTTGAAACTTCAAAAGAATGATCAAAAAATTAAATCTCTTCTGCTTAACTCTACCCAAAAAGAAAAGGTAGTTCTCCATTTTGAAAACTGGCCAAATCCGTTTGCCTTTTAGCTTTGTGTCCATTTGCAACACTGGCAATTTGGACCCCCCTCCAAGTTATCCCCTCGTTCCTTTGGCAGCCCCTTCTCGTGAAGGTCTATGCTCAAAAAGCAGCGCCTCAATCGACTTAATTGATTTGTGGGCATAACCAACACATATTTGCATACGACTGTCTGTGTGTGTGTGTGTTGATTTTGTGTGCAGATAAATGTGTGTGTGTGTATCTACTTACTCATTTTAGCTAACTGAGTATGTGTGCGTGAAGCTATTAGCTTACTATTTAGATGTACTCTAACTATAAAGCAGAGTCGCTGCGTTCCTTCAACGAGTACTTATCGATAAATGGCGACCGATTAATCAAAGATTGATAAGCGAAATCAACTGCTAGAAATGCAACGTTTAAGTTTAAACTGTGCATTTAATTAGTGAAGGCAATAAAACAAAACAGTCATGAGACCAATTATTTAACTGGTGCAAATGCTCAATCAATTGTTCCATCATTTGCTTAAATGATTGATTCAATCAACTTAAAATCGAAGTTGTTGCCCTATTTTTGCTGTTACAGTTTTAGATTATCAGGCAATCAGCACAATAAATAAATCATTCCGGTGGTCAATCAATCAATCACGTGATCAATCAATCAATCGTGTGCTCAATCAAGAAAAACGTTTTCTTTGCCGAACTAGAGCAACTGCTGGTCGCGTCAAGACATGAGACCAATTATTTAATTGATGCAAATGCTCAGTCAATTAGTACATCATTTGCTTAAATGATAGTCAATCATTCGCTTAAATGATTGATTTAATCAACTAAATCTCAAAGCTGTTGCTGCATTTTTGCTGTTGCAGTTTTGGATTTTCAAACAATCAACACAATAAATCAATCAATCAGATGATCAATCAATCAATCAGGTAGTCAATCAATCAATCTTGTGTTCAATCAAGCTAAACGGTTTCTTTGCATAACTAGAGCAACTGCTAGTCGTGTTGTCCTTTCACTTTTTTTTTCTTTTTTTTTTTTGTACTAAATTTTCCAAGATTTCTATCGGTATTTCTTTAGCTTTTCTCCCCTGTTTGGTGTGTGTGTGTGTGTGTGTGTTGGTTTTGCGGTGTGTGTGTTTGGCTTTATTTGTGTGGCTTTGGTACCATAAAAAAACCTCTTTACGAGGTAAAAGTCTAGTGACGAAAACATTTTCATGCCCCAAAATTTCTGATATCCAATTTTGTGACGAATAATATTAAGTTTTACACATAAATTATTTTAAACAAAATTTTGGCACCCGGCACATTGCGCTAAAATGTTTCAATTCTAATACTAAATAAAACTCACTGTTTTGCGCAGTGCCGAATGCAAAAATTTTGTTTAAAATAATTTATGTGTAAAACTTAATATTATTCGTCACAAAATTGGATATCAGAAATTTTGGGGCATGAAAATGTTTTCGTCACTAGACTTTTACCTCGTAAAGAGGTTTTTTTTATGGGATATCAGAAATTTTTGAATAAGACATCAGAAATTTTAAAATTGCAATATTTGATGTGATTTGTTGTGTAGATTTTTCTTAAATTGTCAAAATGTGGGAAAAAATACCTTATTTAACCTGTAACTGTTTACCCTTATAATTAAAAAAAAACTTTTAAGGTATGTCTAAGAGCTCTTCGAAATACCTTTTCAACGACATATAGATCGCATCTGTAGCTTCTATCATTTGGATGCTATGGGGGCTTAAATTTTAGCGGTTTTTAGCGATTTCCCGCTAAACTAGCGATTTTTCGAAAAAGTAGAACAAACGATTTTATATTTTTGATTATAAAATGATTTATCTGCCGCAAAAAGAATTCACCACTTGCAAGCAGTTTATTTCCGCATTACGCTGCAAGCAGTGTACATACTGCATATGTACATGCAGTAGTGTAAAGGTAAAAGGTATATTCAGTTAATAGGTAATATCTTGTCCAAACGAATTTTGACAGATACGTGTTATATGTCAAAAAACGCGGAATCAAATTGCCTATAACATATAACATTTTTTAAAGTGATCTCATGTGTAGATTTTTCTTAAATCGCCAAAATGTGTAAAAAAATACCTTGTTTCACCTGTAGCCGTTTACCTTTTTACTTAAAAGAAAAACTTTGAAGGTATGCCTAAAAGCCCTTCAAAATACCGTTGCAACGATATATAGATCGCATCTATAGCTTCTATCGTTTGGATGCTATGAGGGTTTAAATTTTAGCGGTTTTTAGCGATTTCCCGCTAAACTAGCGGTTTTTCAAAAAAGTCGTAGAACAAACGTTTCTAGATTTTTGAGCGGGAACAAGTCCTCATTCAAACTTTTAAGCTAAAACAACGATTTGATCTATACAAACAAACAAACAAACAAACAGACAAACAAACAAACAAACAGACAGACTGACTTTTCATCTCGTTTTGAGAAGGGCACCAAAAATTTCAAAATAAATTATCTTTCGAACCAGCGGTCGGATTTTGATGATCGAGGTGTCATTCGACGCGTAATTTTAATAAGAATAGTTAAAAATTAAAATAAAAATAAAAAAGGCTCCACCGGCCTCATTAGCTCCAATCATTTAAATTTTTCCCCTCCCACTTACACCTGTTTATCTCACGAACCAGGTGAGTTTTCAAAAGTCTTAGTATGCACATTTGTAAGTTTAATTAATACCTTTCGATCGGTATATAGCTCGACCTGATCGGACAGTCATAGCAAATTTTCCATTCTTCCTGTGTATATATGCTAGTCGCCTTCGCACCCTTCGTGCTGCTTTCGTCACTAGCGCGGACTGCCGTCCGCAGTGATTTGGACATTTGGTTGGCTTTTAATTACCGCTGTTGCCGATCGGTTTTATTTGTTGAATAGCTGTGTTGGCTTTTCCCCCATTTCCTTCATTTGCCTCTCGTCTTTTATTTGCTTGTGCGACAAATTTGTCAAAAAATGTTTGACTGTTTGACGTTTTTTCTTGTGTGTGTGTTTGGGGACGGTAAAAGATGCATTTTCCCAGATATCAGTCGGTCAGTCAATCGGTCAGTTTGCTCACCTTTCCCCCTTCCCCCCCCGTCCCATGTTGTTGTTTGCCTTTTATTGATAGGCTAATTTAATTAAGTTTCAGCTGCAGTTGTAGTTGTAGTTGTCGTTGTCCATTCCGATTAAACTTCAATCAAGCGTTAACAATTTTAATTAAATTATTTCGAAATGTAATTATAAATGTTCATGTCATGCATAAATTGTGTTATTCATTTATTTAGCAATAATTGCCCCGCCACGCCCCCTTTGCCGTGTCGCCTCTTCCGCCCTCAACATTTTGAATAAATAATCACAACGTTGGCAAAAACAAAAAAAAAAAAAAGCAGAGCATAAAAATGAATTTCATAAATTGGCAGAGCATGAAAACGAACAAAAAAAAAAAGAAATTGTGGGAAAGCGCAAAGGAAAATGGCAACTGTAAAATATGGCAACAATCGACACACACACACACACACACGGACATGGGACATTGGACATGTCAGGACATGCACAGAGCTGCGTCATGATGTCCTGTTGTTGTCCTGTCGTCGTCAATCTGTCACATTTGTTAAATGCTGCATTAATCCCAAAGCGTGTCCGCCTCTCCTCTCTTCTCCTCTCCTTTTATCTCTTGTTGCCCTCTCTCCTTGTTTCCCCCTCCCCTCGTCTCGTTTTTACCCAGCTTCTATTGTTATCCTGTAATTATTCAGGGCATGTCCTGATTCCTATAATTTTTTAGCAAATAAAAAAAAATAATTTTCCGACAAATTTGCGAAAATCGATGTCATTAAAATATCTACTTTGTAACATTTGTATTTATCGATAAATTACAGCAATCGATATGTCACTTTAATATCTATATTGCAACATTTGAATTTATCGATAATTTGCAGTTATCGATATGTCACAAAAGTATCTGTTTAGGTATAATATTTTTCTTAAACCAAATGTTTTGTTGCAATCTCAACGTTGTAACAGTAAATAAACAACTTGAAATCTATCGATTTATACACTTCGATTAATCAAATTTGTAACAGTAATTTAATCGAGTTTTTTCAAACTGAAGACTAACAACTTTACCATTCGATAAGTTGTTCTGCTTGTAACAAATTATCGATTGTCATCGATACGTTTCGATTTTCATCGATTGTTATCGATTGTTATCGATTGCTATCGTGGCCATAATAAACATTTTCTCTGAACAATTTTGTGCTTTTATCATATTTTACATTTGTTTCTTTTCTGCTCATTGCTATCGATTGTTATCGATTGGTATGTAAACCACACTTGTCCATTTGCTAACATGTTCTCTAACAAATTACATTCAATTAGCTTTAGAATCTGCTCTGCCATACGTGCAAAGTGTGTGTGTGTTTGTTTTTAGAGCCCACTGTGCGACAGTGGGTCGACAACGTCAACAGGCATCAACTGCAATTCAATTCAATTAACGCGTTGGTTAAAAGCTCTGCGCAATTAGCTTTTCTTTTCAGTTATGTCCAATGTGCTGTCTTGCTCACTCTGTGTGTGTGTGTATGGGTTGGAGGGGGATGAGTTGAGGGTCAAACATTTTTGCTGATCTTTGCAGTAAGTTGGCAAATTGCCTGCCAGCAGCCAATGGAGCGAGTGCAACAAACACACACACATACACACACAAACACACACACACATACAGCTGTCAACTGTTGGCTTTTGTCTTACACACACACACACACACACAGTCACAGTCACAGTCACAGTCACATTGACTGTAAAACTGCTGCTGAGCCTTTTGGTCATGTTGACAAGCAGCCCAGCATTTTCCTCTTCCCCACCTCTTATCTTTATCTCTCTCTCCTCGCCCGCTCTCTTTTTCTTTCTCCCTCTCTCTCTCTCTCACTCCCTCTCTCTCTCTCTCTCTCTCTCTCACTCCCTCTGTTCCTTCACTCTTTGCTCTGTTGTCGCTTTTTGCTGTAGCTTATCCCAGTTGGATTTTATTGTTTGTACACAGAGCAAGCAACAGTGCAAAGAGAGAGAGAGAGAGAGAGAGAGTGGGAGAGGAAGCGCTCTCACACACACACAGATACACGCACGTGTTGCCTGTCCACCTGTCCATTGCCATTTGCTGTAGCATTTGCATGTGCTGCGCCTTCTCGCTCACTCACTCATTCGCTCTCTCTCTCTCTCTCTCTCTCTCTGTCTCCCTTGCCCTCTCTGTGTGTTTGCAAAGAGAAAACCTTTTATGACAATTAAAACATAATTGACGGTCAACATTAATAAACCAGGGCAAAAACAGGACACGGCAGCAGCCTCCAGTTACAGTAACAGTTACAGTTACAATTTCAGCTGCAGTTCCAGGTGTCCAGCCGAAGCTGTCTGAACTGTGACCTGTGACCCCCCACTACCCTCCAGCCCCCTTTCCTCCCGCCCCTCCACTCTCCACATAACACAAATTGCGTCGCTAACAAGATTGCAATTGAACTTTCGGGCTAATGGCAAATTGCGGGTGTGAAAGAGAGGGCAAGCAGGAGACAGCACTAATCCTGCGAAATTTGAGAGGCAATCTCTCCTCTCTTTTACACTCCCCTTGCCCCACCCCTTCCCCTGCCACCTGGCGTGCAGTGGCAATCGCTTTACTCAAATCAACAACCATTTTGTGTTAGTTAAAAATTCTTTTTGTGCTCAGCACACACACACACACACACACACATAGACACATTCACACATTCACACAACTACATGCAAAACAATAAAAATAGAAAACAAAATAAAAAAGTGAAAATAAAGTGAAAAATGCGCCAAAAACTAAATTTGAAAGCTTCTCCGCAAGCTGCAAATTTTTGATAACAAAGCGCATAGAGTTGAGAGTATGAGTGAGAGTGAGAAGGAAGGGAGAAGAGTGTGTGAAAGAGAGCGAAGAGGTGACAATTAAGTAGCTAATTGTTACACATTTTCGACATTTCTACAGTAGAGACTCGCATAATAAAACTCAGCAAGTTAACTAGAAATTTGAACCTGAAATTGAATAATTAAATATAAATACAGTCAAACTTCCCTAACTCGAATCACCATTATCCTAAGAAAAGGTTCGAGTTATGGAGTTATTCGACTTATAGAGCTCTTTTTCTTAAGTTTATTAATTTTACTGCCACTTATTTAGCTCGAAATTCGAGTTATAGAAGTTCGAGTTATGGAAGCTCAACTGTATATACACTGAACAAAAATTTTAAATATTATGTGAATATTTTTGCATTTTTTGTCAGATAAAATTAAAACAGAACAAATTTTTTAAAAATATGATAAAATAGATAGTAGAAATAGACAGTCAAGATTATTAAAAATATATATTTACAAACGCATGAATTAATATTTTTACACAAAAAAAAAGCGGGAGTTTGTCATTTGCAAGAGTCTACTGTAGTTGTGGTTGTTGTTGTTGTTATTGTTGTTATTAAAATGGGGTCCATTTGTATTTTAAGTTGATTGATGAGAATCCCGACACTAATCAGTTAAGCACACGCCAAACACCTGCCAAATAAAACAACAACAACAACAAATCTCACAACTTCCAAACAGGGGCAACAGAAAGGTCTGAGGGGGACGGGGGTATGTTGTGTGGAGGTGGGGGTGCTGTGAAAAGCATTTTTTGCATGTGCTGTCAAAAACGGCGCACAAAAGTATGCAACGCTGCCTGACGGCTTAACTGTTGCCAAAACCCACAAAAGGCTAAAAGGGAAGAGACAAACAGGAAGAAAGGGGAGTGGTAAGGTGGGAAGCGTGTGAGTGTGTGTGCATATGTGTGTGTGTGTCAGTTGAGTGTCCAACGGCGCGGCTGCTTATGAAATTTTGAACAAAATTGAAATTACGCTAATTGTTTGGGCCTATCTTAAAAACAACAACAACAGCAGCAGCAATTGCCGAAGTAAGTGTTGGTCACACACACACACACTCGCACATACACGCACACACACTCGCATACACAGCAAAAGGCAAAAACAATTAGCGAATTTGATGCGCAAATCCTCGTTTGCAAATGTAACGGCAAATGCAGTGACGTTTGCGCAAAAGGGAGTGAAATGGGAAAGGGGGCAAAGAAGGGGGTGTGTGTATGTGTGTGAGTAAGCTAGTGTAGGTGTAGGTGCATGTGTATGTGTGTGTGTGCGAATCGGGAATGCTGGCAACATTGCTGCAACGTGGCAGCTAATTAATAGACTTACTCGCTACACAGAGAAAAAAAATAAAACTCTAGTTGTTAACTCTTGATTTTAACATGTATTTTTTTGTAATTAGAATACAATTCTTAACTAACCCAAATTATGCAAATATAAGAGCAAACAATCAGCATTAAAATAATATTCAAATAAGCCTAAAACATTTGATTTTATTAAAAAAAATTCTTTAAAAGATCTTTACCAAAATATTTTGAGATGAAAGAATTGAAAAATCTTGCTTGAATCCAAGTATTTTGTCGGATGCTATTATTTCTCTCTGTGTAGTCGCACTAGTCAGCCAGACCTATCCCATCCCCCCCTACCCCCTACGCCCTACCACCCCTCAGCTAGCTGTCTTCCTGCGCTAATTGTATCTCAATTGTGTGTGGAAGCGAGGGAAGGAGAGAGATTGGGAGTTTGGCAAAATATCTGCCACATTTTGTGTTTGGTCAAAAGCCGCAATGCAGTTGCACTGTTGTCATAGGCGGCGGCCAAAGTGGGGGGCGTGGCACAATTCGCGTTTTCGGTTTCGACTTCACAGCAAGCGAGAGAGAGTGAGAGAGGAAGGCAGAGAGTTTGTCAGCTTTGCGGCTCTCGTGTGTGTTGTGTTTGCTAATTAGTAAATCATAATTACTCACTCACATTTGCTCATTTACACGATTCCCACAGCGGGCCCTCTCTCTTGCCCTCTCTTGCTTAGCCCCCTCTAACCAATTCCATAGCCCACAGGCGCATATTGAGCACAGGAGGGGGTAAACAATTGCCCCGCCTCCGCCTTGCACTCGTCCAGCACTTGCAGACAAGCTTTTAGTTCAATTTGATCGAGAATGCATCTCTATAAACATATCCCAGCACTGACTTGATGGATAATAAATACAAGCAGCATATTCTCAATTTCAAATTCGCCAACATTTCACAAGCATTTCGCCTTTTTTGACTTCTTTAAAATAAGCATAGCATACTTTTTGGTAAATTTTGAAATAGTTTCTATCAAATGTTAAAATACTTTCTTAGATTTTGTCAGATACATTTATTGAATTAAATTTTATTTGAATTTTAATAAATAAAATAGATTTAATTTTTGTATAAAATGTAATGAAATTAAAAATGTTTCAGAAATCAGTTGGATAAAGAAATTGCTGACATTTTAGGAATCCCGAAACTTTGTTCGTTTGTTTTCAAAGACTCTTAAAAATATATAAATTGATTGGGGTATACTTTGTATTAAAAAGTAAAAGTATAATTTGGAATACAGGGTCCATAAATTTAATCAAGCTTTATTTTTTATCAAAATCCATGATTTTCGTATATTACTACAGGCTCACTGATCATAACAACTAATTTTGCGCCTTTTCTTTTATTTTGTTGCACTGCAAACTTCATCCTCAAAATCAACTTGCAAATGGGTTGATGCTGTTAACTGTTGCCTACTTGCAGGCGCTGACAAACTAATTACAAACTTAAACCTAAATACCGAAAACGAAAGCTTTGCAACACAAACAAAAACTGTGCACCTACACACACACTTAAACCCACACACACACACATATACATATACAAGCAGAGTAGAGCAAGCTGCTTTACTCCACTTCCTTCTCTGCACTGCTTGCTAATTATGTGAGCGTAGCCATTTGCACTCTCTCTCTCTCTCCCTCACTCAATCTGCGTTTGTGTTTGAGTGTGGCTAGCTATCTCTGTTGCACTTGTTGCCATTTGGCTTTTGCTTACATATGTAATTAAATTGCTCAATTAAAATTGCACACCCTTTTGATTATCGCTGGCGCAGTTTTCTGCCTGTGTGTGTGTGTGTGTGTGTTTGTGTGTGTTCGGCAGCAACTTTTATTAATCAGTGAAAATCGTTTACCAAAAATAAAATAAAGTAAAAATGAAAAGCAACAAGAGAGCTGAGAATCCAAAAGCCAGCAATATGTCTGAATGCTGTTGATGAAGATTATAATGATGATGATGATGTTAATAATAATGATGCTTGTTTGGTCCGCCACACAATTGCCCAGAATTTTACAAGTTTCTTTTGTGCTGCCTGCCGCGTGCCCACGCTGGACTCGTGGCCATGCCTTCTTTTTCCCTTTCCTGCCCTTCACTTTTCTGCCCTTTCCTTCCCTTCCCTTCCGCCCTATCAGACGACTGTGTTGGCAAAGTGCGCGACTGCCGTTAAATCAACACCATTTCGTAAATTAAAAGTGCCAAACGTAGCGACGGGCAGCGACGCAACGCGACGTTCATATTAACTGTATTTACAATTATATGTATATATATTTTATATATGTATGTATGTGAGTCCCTATACAACTTGCACTTGCCGTTTACATACGCTCGATCTCTGCCCGTTGTCGCTGCCACAATCTGAACATGTGTTTTAAGATATATGTATGTATGTGTGAGTGTGTCGTCAGCTGTGTTGCCATGTTGACTTTTTAACGTCAAATCTGGCCTTATTTTATATTTATAATATAAGGTGAAATGGAAAAAATAAAAAATGCGAATTCAAATCTTATTTGAAATGTGTTCTGCTTTTTATTGCACACTCGAGGGTGTGTCACCTTTTTTAAATCAGTTAGAAATTTCCATTTTCCAAATAATATTTTTTTTTTTATTATTCAAAGCAGCGGTGGGCATGCAGTGGCTCCGGGAGCTAGCAACTGCTCCGAACTTTATTTTTGGCTATTCGGCGCCGTAAAGTCGCAAAAAAGACTCGCGAACAAAATAACAACAGTTAATAGGGTTGTTGTTGTATTGAAGTTGCTTTAGTTTTTGTTGTAGTGCTCCCAAATTCAGACCGCTGATTCAAAGTCGTTAGCTAACTACTCGAATTTGTTTATTCGAAAATTTAGCTTTTTTTTTAAACTTTATGCCACCAAATAAAGCTGTAAGTTGACAACACTGGTCGTCTGCATCAGCGTTGTCGGCATTTATGCACATAATTCCTTTTATACGCTGTCGACTTCGCTGTCGACTTTGACGTCGACGTCGGCATCGGCGCTGCCACTGTTTCTCCTGATGCCTGTGCTCTTTGATGTTTACACAAGTTGGCTGGCAACTTCCTTCTGCTTTCTGCTGTTGCTGCTGCTGCTTCTGTCCCTGCTGCTTGCTCTCTGCTTCTTGCTGCTTGCTTGCTGTCTTTCGCTTACGCAAGTTGTTTTTTTTGTTGTTGTGGTTGTTGTTGTTGCTGCTGCTCTGCCAGCGCAAATTCCCTATGGTGCTAATTAGCGGCCGTCGCTGTTGACGTTCTCCTTTTCCGTTGCATACTTTTGTGCGCGCGTCGTATATTTTTTAATTGGCCACCATTGTTGTTGTTGTTGCACTTGCTTGTACTACGTTGCTATTGTTGTTGTTGCCTGTTAGCACTCGTTAGCTAAATGCTGTTAGTGAATTTGATTGAATTTGTTTTTGATTGTGGTCGCTTGCACACACACACACACACACGAGCTTGTGTGCCTGTCTGTGAAATTGTGGCAGTTACTTTTCATTGCTAATCTGAACTAGTTAAATGAACTAGTTATTTTTTGTATTTGTTTTTTATCTTTATAAAAGTTATAAATTGTAAATATTTTCTTGTGAAAATTTTGATCAGTTTCTTAGTATGTTTAGTTATTGTCTCTAAAACTAAAACTGTGAACTGGTTCATTAAAAGAAATTGGTGGTTCGCATTGTTCATTGCTTAATTGCATACAATATGGCTGCCACTTGTTTGACTCTGCTTCTTCTATTCTCCTCTCCTTAATTCTCTGCTTCTTATCTATTGTTGTTTTCAATTGTCTAATTGAAAGTTAAATAAATTTTTGGTAACTTGTGCAGAAATTTTATGCTGCTGCAGCATTGTTAGTTGATGCAACCTTTGGTCTGTGTGTGTTGTGTGTGTGTGTGTGTGTGTGTGCAACGATTAATTTCTGTTTGAAAGTGCCACCAATTATTTGCATGTGCTCAAATTAAATTGCAAATAACTAAAGCAAAGGAGAGAGCGAGATGGTCAATTTATCTCAGTAGGTCAGCAGGTGCATAGGCCTATAAACAGTTACTACACATACACACACACACACTAGCAGACTCACTCACTCGCACTCACTCTCTCTCTCTCTCTCTCTCACACTCAATAACTTGACGCACAACATATCCGTTACCCAAAATACACTTTTTCCTCTCTCCCTGCCCCCCACAACCTTCAATGCAGCAATATTTACTCTTTGTACTTGCAAAAGAAATTGTACTAATGGAATTATTTTATGATATCTTCTTCGTTATTTTTGTTTTTTTTTTATTATTTCTACTTGCGTCGCATTTTGTTTTGTTTTGTTTGTCGTTTTGATTTGCTTTCTTTCGTTCCTTTTTCTTTGGCCGCTGTGCAAATAACTCTCAACGTTCCTTGCGTTTCATCTTTCGCTGCGCTCCCTTTCTCTCTTGCATACGCTCTCAGAGAGCAACGACGACGACGGCGGCGAAATCAAAGTAAAGAAAGGCACACGATGACGATGACGTCGCTGGCGGCGCAGCAGCCACCGTCGCAGTCGCCGTAGCCGCAAAACGAGCAAAACTTTTTTGTTTTCCTTTGGGGCGTTTCAAATAATTTTTGACTGATTGAATTATTAATAAAATTGATCGAAATGCAAAGAGAGGCGACGTCGCTGTCGACGTCGCTGCTGCTGACGATGGTCAACAAATATAATGTTGATTGAATTAAGTACTTTAAAGCTTATTGGAGAGCAAATGGGAGTGAGGGAGACAGTCACATATACAAATACAAATTATAGTGAATGGACAGTCTTCAATTTCTTATTGAAATTGCGTACATGTGTGTGTGTATGTGTGTGTGTGTGTGTGTGTGTCAGTGGTGTGAGAACACGATTTGAGGCAACATTTAATTAACACAAATTTCCATTAATATGTATTAATTACAGTTGACTTAATATTTCGGTAAATTGATGTAACATCAAAAACAACAACAACAACAACAAATACTGCTAATTGCATTATTACGTGCGTGTAACTGTGTGACTTGTGTGTGTGTGTGTTTGCATTGAGTGACATGCAAGCCGCAATATGACATACCGTTACTGCTGCTCAGCCAGGCGACAGAGATGTCGTTATTCTAATCGCCATATAATAAAATAATTAATTTAAACAGACAAATATATTTTCATTACATGAAATTAGATAATTTCGAGTTTTCACTTTGTAACACACATCATAATAATATTGTTGGTGGTTGTATGGCAACCCCGTCGCATAAACTGCAAATTAAGCAAGAAAACAATTTCGCTGATTCTTCCCGCCAATTTTATTTATTTTTATTATGTATATTTCGGGTAACCCAAAAAAAAAAAAATATAAAAAAACAAACAACGTTGAGCGCGGTCATTTTTGTTTATGGAGTGTGGAAGGGGCAGGGGTAGGTTGTTCTGTTTCCCGTGCGTCGTTTATACGCCACGAGAGTGCATTAAATATTTACATAAATTTTTTAAAATCAAAAATTAAATAATAATAAAAAAAACAGTGTAGAGCCAATGAAAATGGGAGAAAGAGTGAGAATTCAAGGCTCATGATATGATGATGCCATGCCCACAATGGAAAACGCCCCATTCGCCTCCATCCATAGCGACCAATTGCCTTTTATTAATTAATTTATTTGAGTTGTTGTTCTTGTTGCTGTTGTTGTTGTCGATACACTGACGTCCTGCAATTTCAATTGCATTTATTTCATATCAATTTCCTTTTTTTTTTGTGTTTATTTTATTGCGAGTATTTATTATTTTTTGCCGCTTTTTTTGTGTTGTTTTTGTTGCTGTTATTAATATTAAATATTTATTTTGCAATTCTATTTAATTTGCATTTTATAATTGCATTTTGATTGAGCGCCTCTCTCGCCCATCATTTTAATTGGCCTTTTGGTTGCTGCGCAAAAAAGTAGGCAACATTTTTATTTTAATTTTTTCAACAATGCCTTTTTTTTGACAGCTCTGAAAATATGTATCAAATTATCGAAATGCATATGTAATGCCACAATGTTGCCACTCGATAAATGAAATCTGTGTGGCAATATTATTTGCAGTCGAAGAATAAAAATAATGAAGAGAGAGATAAAATGGAGCAAATGATATTACATGTATTGGCTTGCCAGTTAGTTGCAGTTTCTCAAGTGACTATCTGGCAACGCCAGCATATCATTTTTACATAATAAAAGTGATATAAACATTGGCAGCATTGTTACCAGACATGCTGTACAGATCAGAGATATTGTAATATGTTTTCTAGTCTTTATTGCAACCAGCTGGCAACGCCAGCAAATCATTGTCAAAAGTGAAATGATAATAAATTGATTGTTATTAAGTATAAAAATGAACTCGAAAATTGAATCAATTTGCACAATATATATTCATATGATAAACTCGTTTCATAATTTAGCTGTGTTCACTGTACAGTAAATACCATTCATTTTGGCCTCTTTGCTGACCCAGCTCATATGGTTAAGTCAGACAATGGCTTATCCATGGCACCCCAACAAGCAACAAAGTGGTAGAGGGTGGCGGGTGGACAGACAGACAGACAGACAGACAGACAACTGACCGACGACTCTCAACCCTCGCGACAATCAAAATTAAAATGAGTGGTTTATTAAAATTTAAACGCTTCACTTTGCGCGCGAGTAAAAAGCATTTTTTTGCCTTTTGTACATGCATACATACGAACATATCTTGGGCCGAAATGTAAATCCAGGACAATGAAGGGAAATATACATACACAGAAAAAAATCGTTTTAAAATGTTGAGATTAAAATTCTTAATTTTAGCATATTTAAAATATATATTCTGGATATTATTGTTAAATTAAAATAATCAAAAAAATCAAACATTTGATGATACTGACAAAAATTGTTATGAAACATCAAAAATCAAAATATGGATCAAATATTTTGTACTCGCTTAAGAGAAATTCCGTGATTACCGAACTTTTGTTGGGTTTGATTTTATTCCGAAATCAAGAATTTGTTTTGTTCAGTGTACATACATATACAGCACAGCAAGGACACGAATGTGAATGTGGTTGAGAATGAGAATGAGGTAGAGGATGAGGATGAGAATGAGGCCGTCGTTGTTGAATGTCTGGCTACTTTGATGTATTTTCATATTCCGTAGAGACAAGCAAAACGCACATTGAGCGAGTGGTTAACTGCGAGGCAGGAAAGGGAGAGAGAGAGAGATGAAGTGAGAGAGAGAGCAGAAATATCCAACTGTTATTTGGTCAGCGAACGATGTCGTCGTCGGTTTGACAGAAGAACCTTGACGTTTGTCTCCGACATTTTAAACGTTGATTGATTTTACTTGCCGAATACCCGAATCTCCTGCTCCTGCTCCTGCTCCTGTTCCTGTTCCTGTTCCTTCTTCTCTCCCTCCCTCTCTCTCTCTCTCTTCATCTGACTATGCCTCCTGCTTATCATTCCATTCATTAGCAGGTGCCTCCTTTTTGCCCCTTGTCCCCAGTCGTTCTCTGTTTTATTTGCGTTTATTTTAATTACATTGATTTTGATTAAATGCGCCACATTGTTCTCCCTCTCTCTCATCTGCCCCTCTCTCTCTCTCTCTCTCTATTGCTGTTCTCTATTTGCACATCATTAAAATTGTAAAAATATTAAATGGCAAAAACAAAAAACTAAGACAAACAAGATTGCTGCAAACATTTCAGTTTAAGGGATCTTTGAGTTTCAAGTTCAGATATTGAAATTTAGATAATAATTGAGTTTTGGACAGCAGTAAGAAAGTATCGAGAGACGGCATCAATTATCGATAATTGTCGACTGATTTCTTATTAAGTTGAAAAATGGTTATTCAAAAACTGTCAGCGCAATTTGTAATTCCTATCGATAAATTTCTTTTAATCTCTTGAAATGTAATCGATTATAGTGCTATCGATTACATCCTTTAATTATTGTAATAACAGTCATACTACTACTTTGCAACACAAGCCATAACAATTAATATTTTAAATGCGGCTAATCAATTACGGTCGATAATTATCGATATCCTTCGATAGCAGGCAATTCCCATCTGCAGTTGTATGTATGCACCCTCAATCCGCTTGTCTCGAGCTAAAAACCTGCTACCCCCCTTTTACCGTTACACTCCTTGCCATTACCTTGTTTCAAGGCAAACATGGCGAACATTTTAAAATATTCAATTGGCTGGCGCACTTCTCTTCTTCATTCAGCTGCTCATTATTTGTTAAGTGGCTTAATGAAAGCGGCCTTCAGATTGAGCTACATTTACGAGTACAGTTATCGCTGCAGCTACCGTTATCGTTACCTTTACCGTTACCCTTCTTACATCATTTGCCACCAACGGAAAAACTGTTTACAGTTTGCCCAGTTTTTTAATTTGAATACCCTTGCCTAAATTGACAAAATGGAGTGTAATGGCTGTGTGATAGAGGAAAGGTCTCGTTGATTCCAAAAAGTATGAATTCAAGTTAAGTTAAAGATTTAGAGTCCGTTTAATTATCTCTGCCTTGATATAGGTAAATTTAATAGCTAAACACTAAATTGTCTATTCAAAAATGGGAAATAAATAAATAATTAAACACTAAAATTTAATATTTATGATATAAACAAGTGGTGGGCACGCAGTGGCTCCGGGAGCAGCGACCGCTCCCAACTTTATTTCTGTCTACTGTTTATACTATTTGGCTGCAGGGTATCGCGGAGTCGTGCACACTCAAGCAATGCAATGTGCTTACTGAAGGTTGTTTCCTCCCGCCCCGCGCCCAACCCCTTCTGACTTTTTCCGGCAGCTTTGCTTTTAATTAAATCGACTTTTTTATAATGTGTTTGCTTAACTTTTGCTCCTCAACCATTTGCAGCTTTAATTCGAGACTGACGTTCTTTTTTTCTCTCTCTCTTGGTTTTTTTGCAGATAAATTGGCCAGCTGTTTTGTCTGCAAGGCGGAGGCGTGTCCGCGTACGCGACCACTGAAAAAGGGGCGTGGCCAGCAATATGCGATACCCGACGAAACGATACCAGCGGGCGCGCGCGTCTGCAACAGTTGTCAGTGCAAATCGGTGCGCAATCGTTATCCCAACTGCCCGCTGCCCACGTGCCCGAATCCAAAGGATCGGGCGCAGCGATTGCGTAACATACCCACGCGCATCTTTGAGCTGTCGCCGGAGGTGCGAGATCCATTGATGGCCGAGTTTCAGATACCGCTGCATGCCACGCGCTGTTGTTCCGCCTGCCTGATGCGCATCCGACGCAAGCTGGATCCGCAATTGAATCTAACGGATGACGAGCGACGTCGCGGACTTGGTGGCGGAGGAGGAGGGGTGGGTGGTGCGGCCGATGGCAGCGGTGGCGATGAGACGGATGTGAGCACGTCGTCGTGCGATGAACGGGAACCGGGAGGATCCGATACGGCCTCCGTGGACAGTCCCGAGAATCTGCAGCGTCACAAGTCGCAGCTCAACAAGCAACAGCAGCAGCAGCAGCTGCAGCAACAACAGCAGCAGTCACAACAGCAACAGTTGCAGCCACTACAACAGCAACAACAACAACAGTTGCCACAACCGCCGCCAGCGCCACAAAAACCACAACAATCCACATTGCGCAGTGTGGCCGATGCCTCCGGGGCCGCCTTGACCATAACGCCCACTCGCATGGGCGGCAAAACAGCAGCAGCAGCAGCAGCAACAACAACAACAGCAGCCGCAGCAGCAGCAACAACCACACAAGCAACAACAGCAACAACAACTAGCGATAACGAGCGACTGTTGCCGCCGTCATGTCAAGCACCGAAGAAACAAAAGACTAGCGAAGAATACGATTCATCGGCCACGGAGACAGCGGACGAGGAGAATGAGAATTCGCCAGCGAATCGTCAGAGTCCCAAGGTGATTTTCAATGCGGTTGCACATGCGCATGTTGCACACGGCCACGGGCATGTGCATGGCAACAATGTGGCCGGATTGCAGCCACCAAATGCAGCTGTGGCCATGACAACCGGACAGCAGCAGCAACAACAGCAGCAGCAGCAGCAGCAACAACAGCAACCAAATGGTCCAATGAGTTTGAGACGTGAGGCGGTTAATAATGTGCAGGATTGTGTTTACTCCGTAATTGAGCGACAATTGAAGCAGCAACAAAAGGGACCACAATTGCCCGGCAGCAACCAACAGCAGGGCAACAAGCAACAGGGCAGTCAACAGCAACAGCAGCAGCAGCAGCAACACAATAATCTGGAACGCAAAGAGCTGACAATTGTGCGCGAATATCGACAAGATGGCAATGCATTGCTGAAGCAACAACAACAGCAGCAACAGCAGCAACAGCAGCAGCAACAACAGCAACAGTTGCCGCACGGCACCTCGGTGCAAAAGTTGAGCTCACGCGCTGTGTTGCCCAGCAGTTTAAATAGTCACAGTCATGCGCATAGCAATAGCAACAGCAGCAGCAACAGCAGCAGCAGCAACAACAACTCCAACTCCAACAACACTAACAGCAACAACAATGGCGACAATTTGGCCACTTTAATACCAACTGTGGTTAATTCACATTCACATTTGGCAATTGCTGCTGCACATCAAGTGCACATGACGCATCCAGCGCTGTTGCAGCAACAACAGCAGCAGCAGCAGCAACATCAGCAGCAGCAGCAGCAACAACAACAGAGTGTAGATAAAGCCACCATAACGCCAGTGCTGAAGAAAAGCTCTGTGACACCAACACCAGCGGAAACAATCATCTACAATGTGTCGGGCAGTCATGTGGTGCAACCGCAGCAATCACAGCAGTCCCAGCAGCAATCAGCGCCACCAGCAACACACGCGGTGCTGCGTGCCACCGCCGCTGGCCTTGAGGAGCCACAGACCTTGGACTTGAGCATTAAGAAGCCACCACGCGATGGCAATTCACCGCACACGGGTGGTGGTGCCACATCGTCAGCAACATCCGCGTCGTCGTCGTCGTCAGCAACTATTGACCGGGATCGTGAGCGTCATCATGGTGGCGTGCCACCGCCAATGGGCGGCGCCATGAAGCACATTGTCCGCTCCGCGCCCATGTATCGCGGCGAGGCGGTGCAGACGTTGTCCGTCACGGGCGCACCGCCGCCCGCCTCCACTTATATGCCCTACTCCCAGCTGCATGGCGTCGGTGTCGGTGTGGGCGTGGTCAAGGCATCGGCGGTGGGTGCTGGCGGTGTGCCCGGCTCGTTGTATGTGCAGCCAGTGCCGGTGCCCATGGGCCAAGGTCAATTGACGCGTCCGACGCCACCGCCGCCCGCGTTGCCGCAACCGCCAGCAACGCGTGTCTCCAAAATGCCACCAAAATTGAGTCCACAACAGCAGCAGCAACATTTGCATGCTCAGGCGCCTTCACCACAACAACAGCAACACCAACAACAACAACAGCAGCAGCAACAGTCGCCAGCAACTGCAACACAGCACCAACAATTGCAGGTGGTCAAAGTAGGCTCCATAACACACGGCACACCCACAAACAGCGGACAACAACAGATCATTGTACATGCGACGCCTTCGTCGCTGCTGAGTCCTAAATACGAGAGTCTCGTGCGTCAAACTCCGCCGGGCAGTTGCCCGGACACGGGCAAACACGGCTCGATCACACAGGGCACGCCGCTGCACTTGCCGCCGCATCATTTGGAGAGCAAGCGCACCTATGATTTCTACAAGAGCTCACAGCGTTTGAGTCCCGCCCAGGCGCCGCAGCCACCGCAGCAATCATCGCCGCAGGCGCCACCGCCTCAAGGCTATGGCGTTGGCGTCGGTGTCGGCGTTACTGTGGGCCTACCGTACTCCCGCTCGCCCTACGGCGGCGTTGTCGAGCAGCCGTCGCAGCTGAGCTCGCGTCAGCTTGTCATCAACGATTACATCACCTCGCAACAGATGCAGGGCCAGCAACAGCGCAACGTCTCGCGGGGCAGCAGCAGTGCGGGCGGCGGTGCCGGCTCCGGGTCCGACAAGGAGTCGCCCTCGCCGCGCAACAGCGTCAGCGGCAGCTCGGCCGTCTATGCCGCCTACGAAAAGGAGCCGCAACCGCGCGGACGCGCCGAGTATTCGAGTCGCGCCTCGCCAGCCGATCATTCCAATAGGTAAGTTTGTAAATTTCTTACAATTTATTTATCCTGATTAACATATATATCTTTCTATCTCTCTCTCTCTAATAGCACGCCCAGTCCGCATCGCACGCCGCCGCCGCAGCGTCAGGGCGTCATCCAGCGCCACAACACGGGCTCCAAGCCGCCTTCGCCCGCTGCGCCGCCACCGAGTCGCATGCACATTGTCACGCCCTACAATTATCCACCAGGTAAGCGAGCATCCTATATTTACACATGTCCTCCATGGTTTTTTCTTTGACTAATTGAGTTTAATACATCTAATGAAAGAAATGTTTAACTATTAACCCTCTAGTGCCCAGGCAAAAAAATAAATTTGAGCATTCACTAATTTTCAGACATAGAAAATTCGTAGTAAATCTCATCGTAGAGCGGTAAAAGAAAAACTGGCTGATGAAATATTTAGTTATTCATAAAGTTGTGTAGCAATATACTTTTAATTATAAATCTCATATAATTAACAAGCGGAAAAGGCATTAGTCGAGCTGCCCACTTTAGGATACCCGTTAATTATTTAAATAAATTTAAAATATTTTTTTGTGCATGCTTTTAGGCACTTACATTGCTTGAAACTTAATGAAGCCATTACCATCTTTCTGTTTGTCCGATCTTGTTACGAAAACTGAATTCGGGAGCACAACAATAACAACTACAACAACATCAACAGCGAGTCTTTTGTGCTACTTTACGAATCCGAATAGGCAGAAAAATAGTTGGGAGCAGTCGCCGGCTCCCGGAGCCACTGTGTGCCCACCGCTGATTTTGTAGGATGTTAGGTAATAATAGTAGTTAACGTTAATTAGTAAAAAAAAACTCAGATACCTGGAAAACTGTGCGATTTATTTAGGCGGAAAGAGGCGTGGCAATAATTAGAAACAAACTTGACCTGCGTGGGGTTTATAGAAGTCTGTGTGCCGAATTTGGTTGCTCTAGCTCTTATAGTCCCTGAGATCTAGATCCTCACACAGACGGACGGACGAACATGGCTATATCGACTGTTGATGCTTGATCAAGAATATATATATACTTTATAACAACATCAACAACAACAACCCTATTAGAGAGTACCTAGGTTAGATGCAGCCGTCGCTCCCGGAGCCACTGCGTGCCCACCGCTGCTTTGTAGGGTCGGAGATGCTTCCTTCTCCCTGTTACATACATTGCAACGAATACAATATACCGTTTAGCTTATTTTTTAAGTAACGGGTATAATACATTTCTTTGGTTGAATTTGTTTGATTTATTTCTAATTATAAAAATTGCTTATACTATAATTATTTTCTTTCGTTAAATGAAGCTGGTCACGATGCGCTGGCCTCGTTCGTCGACGTGGCGGTGCAGCAGCCCCAGTTGCCGGTGCCATCGCAAAAGGATGACAAATCGTCGTCCTCGCAGTCGGCGCCACAGCCGCAACCGCCGCCGCCGACGCACGTGCAGGTGTCGCAAGCACCGCCGCCACCGGCGGCCCATCACGATCTGCGCTATCGCGATCCGATGGCGGCGATCCATCACCACACGCAGATGGCGGCGGCGGTGCACCAGCACCAGCAGTTTGCGGCCCAGCATTACAGCCGGCTGAATGCGCTGCATCACATGGAGCAGGCGAAGCGCGACCAGCGACAGCAGAACATTGAGCGCGACCGCGAGATGATCCACAACCAGGAGCGCATGCAGCACCGCATCGACCGACAGCGCGAGCAGGAGCGCCATCGCCGCGACCAGGAGAGACGCGAACAGGATCGCGTGGCCGACGAGCGCGACCGCGACAGTCGGCGCATGGACCGCATGGATCGCATGGAGCGGATCATTGCCAGCACGGTGCCGCCGCAGGTGCACCAGCACTTGGTCGCCCACGGACATGGCCACTACATGCGCGGACCGGGGCCAGAGACTGGGCCACCGCGCACCATTCCAGATCGCGATCGAGATGCGTAAGTACTTCAGGCGATTCTATTTACGAATGTCGAAAAATATTACTCTGAATACGAAAATTCGGGAAAAAAAACTAGGAATGCAAAATTAGGAATCGATTTATTGGGATTCGAAAATTATGTATCCAAAATTAGGAAAACAAATACAGTCGAACTTCCCTAACTCGAATCACCATTATCCAAGAAAAAAGTTCAAGTTAGGGAGACTTCGAGTTAGGGAAGTCTTTTTGTTCGGTATAGTATACGCTATTGCCACTCAATTTAGTTCGAGTTATAGAGAATTCGAGTTAGAGAAGTTCGAGTTAGGGAAGTTCGACTGTATTGGTAAAGCAAAAATTGAGAAAACAAAAATTGGGAAGCAAAAAATTGGGAATAGAAAAATTGGAAAAACAATAATTGGGAATCGCGCGATATTTAAAAAAATATTTTTGATTTCGGCTTTTTCCTATTACCAAAAAAAAAACATTTGTCGAACCATTTATTTCAAAATCAGGACTTCAATTGCCAGCGCAATATTGATATTTTATTCGAACCATTGATGTCAAAATCTACATGTTTATATCAAAACATTTTTCATCTTTGTATTGGTCGTATGTATTGAGTAGCGATTTAAGACGGTTGTTGTCTACCCTTTCATATTTCGATTGTGTTTTTTTTTCGGGCCAATCTCCAGCGTTAATTTGAATAATCTCAATGTCTTTTTAAAAATTTGAATATTACTATTCGAAAGAATTTAAACAATGACAGGAAAACCACCAAACTTTTCCCAAATTTTTGCGTAACTTTTTTTTTTCCTAATTTTTGATGATTCCTAGTTTTTTCTTCTTAATTTTGGATTCCTAAAATTTTATTCTTTGTTTTTTTCCTCTTTTATTAAATTCCTTAATCAATCTGTCAATCAATCGGAGAATTATATAAAATTATTTACAATTTACTGACTTGCTTGCATCTTGTGTTCTTCACAGCTACTACCGGCAGGCGGCACATGCCCCAAAGCCGCCAGATGACGCACCTGGCCAGTTCAGCGCCCAGAGTCTGATCGATGCGATAATCAAGCATGAAATCAGCCGCACCGGCGACATCAGCAGCATGCCCCGTGAGATACCCCGTCCCTCATACGTAAGTGACAATCATAGCAAAGCAAACTAATTAAAAATATAGAGTGTACAACTAACTAATCCTCTCCTGCTTTCCTCTCTCTGTCTCTGTCTCTTTGATTGTTTAGTATCAACGCGACTTGCGGCAAACGCACGATGGCGCCGCCGTCTCTTTGCTGGCCGCTGAGAATAATGGCAAAGCGAACTCGAGTTCGCCGCACGTCATCAACGTTGATCTCGATCAGGAGCAGCGCATCTCGTCGAATCCACAGCAACAGCAGCAGCAGCAACAACAGCAGCAACAGCAGCAGCAACAATCACAGCCGCCAACTGGTTCAGGTCGTTCGGTGCATGGCTCGTTGCGTGGTCAGGTGGTTGCCACATCGCATCATGGCACGCCCACATCGCAGGCGGGCGGCTCGCAGCAGCAACAGCAACAGCAGCAGCAACAACAGCAGCAGCAGCAGCAGCAACAGATTCACACCAAGAGCATAACCTTTGGCGAATTAACGGACTCAATCATTGCCAACGATTATGGCCCGAATCCGCATTTGCGTCCCGCTTTCATACCCTATATGCAGGACGCGGCACAGGCCATATTGACGCCCGATCGCTGGAAACAGAATCGCCGGCAGCAGCAGAAGGCCGAGGAGGCGCACGCAGCGGCGGCAGCGGCCGCGGAACGCGCCAAACAATCGCCCATCAATCAAGTGATTGACAGCGGACGCGGCAGCAACAGCGGCGGCAGCAGCGGCGGCAACAGCGGCGGCGGCGGTGGCAGCAGCAGCATTAGCAGCATCAGCAGCAGCAGCGGCGGCAGCAACAGCAGCGGCGGCGGCAGTGGCGGCAACAACAACAACAACAGCGCTGGCACACCGAACACAAGCGGCGGACGCGCCAACACGCCGGGCGAGGATGCGCGCAACATCATACGCATGCCGCAGGCGGTGAGTCCGCGCAAATATGCCCACGAGCTGATCATGCAACAGGCGGCCGCAGCCGCCGCTGGCGTTGATCCCAGTCACTTTTATCTAACGGCGCCCGCGAGCGTTGTGGCGCGCGGAGGCGGCGGCGGCGTCGGACCACCGCCCACAAGCAGCGAACAGCAGCGCGGCGGTGGCAGCGGCGGCAGCGCGGGCGCGGGCGGCGGCGGTGGCTCCGGCTCCAATTTCGACAACTATGTAAAGAATCGCATTGCCGAAGTGATGCGCGACGACATTGGCTACGGCAAGAATCGCATTGTCGAGGTGCTGCGGCCCGAGTTCGAGGAGCATCTGCATGCGGCGCACGTGGCGCACGTGCACGCGGCCGTCGTGGCCGAGCACAACGAGCAGCAGCAGCAGCAGCAGCAGCAGCAGCAGCGCAAGGACGCGCTCAATACGCACGAGATCAGCGTGTCGCGCAAGACGCCCAACCAGTACGAGATGGTGGTGGACAGCGGCCGACGCTCCGCCAGCGGCAGCAGCACCGGCTCCAACAGCCATCATGCGAGCGCCTATCACGCGGCACCGCCACCGCCGCCACCGTCGGCGGTCAACGCGTTCGCGGCCAACACGTATGCGTATCCGTTCAGCGCGCTGACGGTGCCCAGCGCTGCGGGGCCGCCGCCACTGCCCTTGTCGCTGCAAACGGGACCGGCTGGGCATTTGAGCGCCAAGGCGGCGCACGCGCTGAGCAAGGTGAGCGCGGCAGCGGCGGCGGGTCTGGTGGTTGCTGGCGCCACAACAGCAGCAGCTGGCGGCGGTGTTGGTGTTGGCGGTGTTGGTGGTGGACCTGGCATTGTTGGCGGCGGTGGACCTGGCATTGGCGCCGCTGTCGGCGGCTGTGGCGGGCAGCACAGCGCCAGCGTTTTGGCCGCAGCGGCAGCAGCCGCGTCCGCCGCATTGGCGGCCAGTGAGCCGAAACCGCTGCTGTCATCCAAGTATGAGGCGCTCAGCGACGAGGATTAGTTGTGACTGCAGGCGTCGTCGTCGTCCGGCATGCGCAGTCTGACGGCAGCAGCGACGGCGCCTCCAGCAGCACAGAACTCACACGGCTATCAACAGCAGCAGCAGCAGCAGCAGCAGCAGCAGCAGCAGCAACAGCAACAAATTACCTGGACAGCTGCTGGCTATCGACGATCGATGCAAACACAGCAGCAGCAGCAACAATCAGCGCCAGCAACAACACAACAACAACAGCAGCAACAACAGCGACAGCCGCATTATCAGCCAACAGCGCTGCTGCCACCGCCGCCATTGCAGTCGGCACAACAGCAGCAACAACAACAGCAGCAGCAGCAACAACAACAGCGTACGCATTACGCAAGCGCACAACATTATGCAGATCCTGCTGCAGCAGCGGTGGCAGCAGCGGCCGCGGCAGCGCATCATTATGCAAGCAGTGCAGGCAGCAGTGCAAATGCGAATCATGGCTACTACTGAAACAAGCAGACAGCAACGAGTAATAACGACATACATACATATGTATGTACGACAGCAGCAGCAGAATATGCAAGCAGTGCAGGCAAAGCAAAGCAGTTGCCAATCCATGGCTATTACTAAAAACAGATAAAGAAAAAAGTAAATACAATTAAGAGCAACATATGTATGTATGTACGACACGACAGAAACAACTTATATGTATATGTATTGTATATGTAAAAAGACGTTTAACAAAAACTGAACAAAGAGAAAAACAAAAACACTTGAAGCATAACAAAAGCAAAAAGAATAAACAAAACAAATATGTTGACAGGTGGCTTCAAGACAGACACAGAGAGAGCAAAAAGTGACAGAGAGAGAGGGACAGAAAGTCAATCAGATCAGAGTGCAAATCAGTGCAGATCAGCAACACTGGCGCTCGCTCGCCAAGCAGTGCAATGAGCGCATGTAGTGCAGAAAGCAGTGCACACAAAATGCATATGACGTAAGAGAGAGCTTAAATGCAAAGCTGCAAAACAAAAAGAGCGAAACTAAAGAGAGAGTTTTTTTTTATTTGAGTTGTGTTGCATTTTAGAGTGTTACGTTAAAATTTCCCCCACGCACACGCACACACTTGCGCACCAAGGCAAAAACAAAGTTAAAGTAGACAACAAAAAAAAAGTAAATTAAAATGAAATTGTAGTTAGGCAAACCAAGCAAACATTACGCGTTTCTATACATTATTATATATATGTATGTATGTATAAGTATATAGAAACTGCACTATCATCCTTCTACCTCTTTCTTCAACCTCTTTCATCAATGTGATGACTGAACTACACAAGTATTTCTCTCTCCCTCTCTCACACATTGTCATTATGCTTTTGTTGTGTTGGTCTCTCTCTCTCTCGCTCTTTCTATAATTGTTCTAATTTTTATTTCTTTTGATTAGTTCTTAATTACGTGCATTTGTTGTACTTTGTATCCCAAAATTGAGTCGAAAACATAAGGCAAATAAATAGTAGTGACAACATAAACAAGATGAAAACTATAATATAAATACACTTATAAATACAAATATAAATATAAATGCATAAAAAATTAAATTTAAAAACAAAAACACATAAAAAAACACTGTTGGGCTGTTCTTAGAAAAGAGAAAAAAATCTACAAAAAAAATTCAAAGAAAACCAGAATAAATGGCAAAAACAAGTAAATATATATTATGATCGTCGACACTTGCAAAACCATTTATTTCAACAATATTATGTAAATTTCATAAAACAGAAATAATTTTTAAAAAATATACCATACACTTTTTTATTATAAATACTTATAATTATGTTTTTTTTTTTTTGCTACTTTCTACGTGTAAGTTTTAATTTCTAAGACAATATTGTTTTTTTTTTATATAAATGCTATAACTATTGAATTATGTACGTTTAAATATTATAATGATTATGTAAGTAATATTAAACACAAAACCGATATATATATATATGTATGTATGATACAAACAAGTATATATATATGTATATTATTATTATGATTACATATGCATATTTTTTATATAACATAATTATGTCTTACAAAAAACAGCAGTTTTAGTGTTTAGCTATTTAAACGTTTGTGTTTTTTTTTAACTTATTTTTTACTTGCAAAATGCAAATGCTAGAAACAAAAAAAAAGAAAAAACAAAACAAAACAAATATTATGAAAAAATAAAAAACAATTTACAAAAATTAAATATTTTTAATACACAATTGTAACTAAAAAGTAAAAACAACAAACGCTAAGACTTATTCAACAAAAAATTGTAAAATATTAACAGAAACTTATATATAACAGAAACTTATATATATATATAATATACGCATACATATTTGTATATTTAAATATTAAAAACAAAAACAAAATGAAGAAATTCAATGAAACGAGGCGGAAACGGATATGAGAAATATAAAAACAAAAACAAGGCACACACATACAAACACATACACACTGAGACACACACACACACATGCAACTTTGTTGTAGGGGCTGTTTGTCGACGTGACAGCGATTTAGTTAAGCGCATGTCCCGTATTTTTTTTTTTATATAAATATATAAATAATATAAACAAATTCTATATATGTATGTATATATATAGAGAAAGAGTGAAAAAATTATACAACAATGGGATTTATGTATGTATAGATATATACAGCCATATAGATATGTCTATATTTATATGTATGACTGGAATATTGGCCGAGGCAAACCGGAAGCGGAACCGGACGGAACGAACTCATTGACCTAGAGACAGAGCCGCCTAAAAAACACAACGAAGCTGCCAATGCCAAGGCCAATATGTCTATAAACAACACATATAAATATATATATATACATATATATATCCGTACATATAATTATATACATGTGTATGTCTATATCTATAATTATATGTACATGAATGAAAACGGCGACCCCAAAAAAAAACAACAACAAAAATAAATAAATAAATAATAAATAACCGAATTTTAAAGCCTGCGTAAATTCTGAAAGAGCAGCAGATCACGATAATTATGATGATAGTGATGTTGATGATTATGAAGATTATGAAGATTATGATAATTGTATGTATAACAAATTTAAATATGCTGATAATAATTACATCAGAAAGAACAACACAAAGTCGATAAATTGAATGGAACTCGTTTTTATTTTATATTTTCATTAATTTCAAATTTTTTTCATTTTTTGTTTGAAAACAATAATAGTTAAACACATTTATGAATGCATAATTGATAAACAATTGAAATAAATATTATTATAAAAATACAAAAAAATAAATATACAATTTAAATATGAATACCATATATGTATAAAAATATATATACTGCATATACATATATATGTATGTATGTGTGTATTAAAATAAGCGCAAAGTCGCGAGGGCTAGAGCTGATTATGATTGATAAACAAATGATGTGTAGCTCTTAAGTTTTAGTTTGTAACTTTATGCCTTAAGTTGTAAGCTTACAAATAATAATATAAAATTAAATACAACATATTAAAAAGCAAACAAAACAAAAATAAAAACAAATACAAACAAAGAAAAAAATAAAAACAAAAACAAAACAAATGTATAACAAAATGTGACTTTTGTTTCTCTCTTGGGGGATTTTCAAAGGCATTTCTTTTCAGATGACTCAACAGACGAATTTCTTACATTTCTTTAGACATTCGATTGATTAACCCATTTTTTGCCGCTGTTCGATTAATCGAACTGCAAAATTTTTAATTTTCAGAGAATTTTTTTTATGTAAACCAACGTATTCAAATCCAAATGGAAAATTAAAAAAAATTCGAAAATCCAGAAAATGTAAACTCGGTCATCCCATATATAAAAAATAAAAATGTATTTCAAATTAATTTTAAAAAATATATAAATTAAAACATGTGAATTTTAATTTGATTTTTAACCTAATACTCGGTGTTAGAAGATCCAAATTAGCCTAGAAAAGTGGTTTTTAATGAAAAATTACTTTTTGTATCGCGCATAAAACCATCCACATGCTGCTGCGCATAGAATCCACAAAATTATTTCTTGTGACAGCCCAAAAGTATGCAACATAAAATAAAACGCGCTAAAATTTGAAATAAAAATTAGAAATTTACAAAAATCAATTAAAAATTAAATAAAAACAATTTGAAAGAAAAAAAGAAAATCCAAAATTTTGTAAAATAATTAAGTTCAATCTAGAATTGGTTTGGTGCGATTTGCTCTACGCGTTGCGAAGTTGAGTAAAAAAATCTTAAAAATTCGAAAAAATACAACAAAAATTCTGGTAACATTTTAAAAAAATTCTAGCTTCAAAATTGAAAAAGTTTATTTTTATGTCTCGAAAAACTTCTCACTTTTTTAAAAGTGAGGAAAGTGGGGCCACGGTTGCCACTTAAAAATATCTGATTGAGCCAAAAACAACCAAAAAATGAGCCAAATTGGCTAAAAAAGAGCCAAAACTTCATGACCTGCCGGTTACGGGTTACCCATTTCTATGGCATTGATGGATGCATTATGAGAACGGTTGAGATTTGATTGGTTTTATTTACGAGTGTCTGTATGTGTATATAGTTAAATCTATTACTTGGAATTAATAATTCAGCATCGATTTTGTGTTTGTATATTACTTTAATCTAGATTATAATCTAGATACCCAAATATTTTTTATTATCTTAAACTTTCCTTAAGAACTTTTCGCCATTTACATTACATGTCGTCCAAGTTGTTATCAAATTCTTTAAATGTCTTACAACTCTTCACTTATCGAATAATAACAAAGAATTCAATTGGCGTGGGAGGAAAATTTCGAGAAAATGTAACTTTAACCGCAGTACTAGGTGATCTGGGTTCTGGATCTGGATGTGTGTGTTGCGGATGCGGATGCGGAGGCTGATCTTGATGCGGATACTCTATATATTATGTATAGGAAGGAAGGAAGGTGTATGGTCGTTGTAAATGTTAAGCAAAATATAATATACGTATGTAATATAATATATAAATGGGCGACTCTAGTATAAGCTCTCGGTGTTCGATGAACGGGGCTTCTTCAGTTTCTCCAGATTCTTAATGACTATATCATGCAGCGAGGAATAGCGATTGCGAACCTCGCAAACGACCAGCCACAGACTGAGGTATTCCTTCTCATCCAGCTCGACGACGGCGCGTCTGTAATCATCGATATGCGGATACTTGGCGACCTTGGAGACAACCTTGGCGCGCGTTAGAAAATAGCGCGATATCTGGTCGAAGAAGGCAGCCGCTTCCGATTCAACGGTCTGAATCTCGGCGAGCGTATCCTCCTGAATTGAAACGCCAAAATTGTTGCCATCCTCAATTTTGGGTATCATAAATGAAATCCACATTTTCAAAAGGTTCGCTGTGGAGGACACGCACAAGAGAATTAATTGCAGAGCATTGTGAAATTCAACAACAACAACTTACAGTCCTCAACCAGTTTACGTATGATCGGTTTGACCACCTTGATCATTTCGCACAGCGGCTTGTTGCACGGCACCGTGCCACCGGGCAGTCCCAGTACGGTTGTGCCCGAGACCGCAACGTTGTCGTCTTTGCGCGGACGCTTTGTCACTGGATGATCGTTATCGTCGTTGATATCCACATCGCCGTCATGATTGTTGACCAGCACGGGCGCCATGACCGGAATGTTTAGATCCTGATGGACCTCGCTAAAGTTGCGCTCATTGAACATGGGCGTGGAGAGCAGCTCGTTCAGTTCAACGATTTTCTCCGGAAATCCTTTTGTTATCAGAGTCTCCGCCTTGGTGATCAGCGAGTCCTTGTACTCCTGCACCTTGCCAATTGTGTCCTTGGGCATTGTTGACGTTGTACGTTTAACTACTACCAAAAAAGTACCAGCTCTCTTGAGTTCCAACACCGGTTCCTGTTCCCGTTTCGTTCCTCCTCAAATTGCAACTTTTGTAGCGCGTGCTTCACGGTCAACCAACTGCGTTTTTTTTTGCTGTACAAATTCGCTATTTGTGCTTAACGGCGTACACTGCAAGAATATGCGAAATGTGTGCAAAATGTGCGTTGATTGTGGCGTTCTTTCAAATGCGCTTTTTTATCTAGAACTTACCAAAAAAAATAACTTTTGAGTGCTTCTTCTCTTTGGATGCCGCAGTGTAAGTCCACGCTTGTATTTTATGACAGCTCTAGTGTTGGCTAATGCGCAAGTGTTGCCAACCAATGGGGTTGTTGAACACATATCGATATATTGATATGGACTTGGGCGTTCTCGATAATATTTTTTGTTCATAATATCAGTATCAAAATAATGACCAAAATTGCCAATAATTTTATTTTTTTCGTGATTTTTGCAATAAAATAGTAAAATCCACTGGCAACACTTAAATTTTCATCTAAACATTAATATCGATATTTTGGTATCCACCGATACACATAATCGATATTGCGGGCAATAAGCATTTGCGTTTCAAATTTTGGATATCAAATGCTTGAAGATATAAAAATTAATTTCACATGCTTGTGCTTACTGCCTAGTTACCCCAGCTCAATTTTCGGTCGAACTTCTCAAAATTGTACACAAATTGTGTTTTCGTCTAATATAAATATCGATAAATATTTTGGTATTGTTTTGGCTCATGGCTCATAACTATCGCAAAAATCTATCGCACAAAAACATCGATATGTCGATAACGGGCACTTATTGTGCAGTCAGCTCCGAGTTGAGCAGAAGTACGACGACAATGGGCAATAAACAAATAAAACAGCATCTGGAGACGGCACAAAAGACGGGAGTGCTGAAGATTTCATTACAACGATTACAGGAGTTCCCGCCACAGCTAAAGACATATCCCAATGTGCTGAAGACACTGGACTTGTCGGAGAATCGCTTTGAGAATGTGCCCGACGAGCTCGGACGTCTGACGATGCTGAAGCATCTCAATTTGAGTGGCAATCGTCTCGTCGATCTGAACGAGGTGGTGGGCGAGCTACTCAAGCTGGAGGTGCTGCTCCTCATGGACAACTTTCTGACCAAGCTGCCCAAAACATTGAGCAATTGCACACACCTGAAAACGGTGAATTTGAGCAACAATCAGCTGAAGATTTTCCCAGCCATGTTGTGTGGCTTGAAGCAACTGGATGTGCTGGATTTGTCGCGCAACCAAATAACCCAAGTGCCCGCCGAGGTGGGCAATCTGTATGTGACGGAACTGAACCTCAACCAGAACCAAATATCATCGCTGGCCGAGGATATTGCCGACTGTCCCAAACTGAAGACGCTGCGGCTCGAGGAGAATTGTTTGCAGGCGAACGCGTTAACGCCACGCATCCTCAAGGAATCCAAGATCTGTAATCTGGCTGTCGACGGCAATCTGTTCAATTCGAAGCAGTTTACAGATCTCGATGGCTACGATGTCTACATGGAACGCTATACGGCGGTCAAAAAGAAGATGTTCTAAAACTAAAACGAAAACAAAAACACATTCGTCACACGTATTTATGTTATGTACAATATTATATATTATGTATTCTAGAATCTAGAATCGAATTCAGCAGTGGGCAGCCAAAATTCAGCAGCAATTATTTATTTTTATTATTTTTGTAATTGTTGTGCCGTTGTTAATTCTTTGCGACGATGAGGAAGGCGACTTTTTGATGCCAATTTACAAGCCATAACGGAAAGAGCTCTGGCTGCCCACCGCTTGTCTAATTATCTAATTTAATAGCTTAATTCAATATGCTTTCTGTGTAATCGTTCCTCACAAATAAATCGCAAACAATTCACAAACAGTGATGCCAATTTGGCGTTTTTCGGATACATTTGTCTGGTTTTTAACTGCTTCAGCCGGGCAAACCCTCAAACATCTACATATCTGAAAATCTGGCTTTTTTTTAGATTCAATTAAATTGTAACCAAAAAGCATTCTAAACTGTCAATTTTGTAATTCTTAGAAATTGAAAACGCCAAATGCAATTAAATTGAATCCAAAAAGGATTCTAAACTGCCAATTTTGGATTTTTTTTAAATTGAAAACAATATAAAGACGAAAACAGTTTCCCAGTACGCCAAAATTCACCTCTTAAATTGGAAGAATGTTGAAAATACGTTAAACTTTTGGTCCGAAGCAAACAAATATCGAGACTGCAGGCAATAATAGAGAAGGTTTTTAGCCAAATTAGTTTGGTAAAAACTAAATTGAGGAAACGTCTAAAAACAAAGACGTTCAATGCTCTTTTGACAATTAGGTAAATGTATATAAAGTAAAATTTTTCAATTATTTGTTTATGAATATTTTATCTTCTGCAGTTTCGGTTTGCGTCGACACAATACTTGTTGCCATTCGTACAAATTGAAAGGCAAATACCCAAAGTTGAAAGGCACCATGGCAAAGAAAATGCCGAGGGAAAAATCATTGAAGATGTTTTAAAACAGCGGGGAGCACATAATCTGAATTCGGGAGCACAACAATAACAACTAGAACAACATTATCAGCGAGTCTTTTCTACGACTTCACAGTGCCGAATAGGCAGAAAAATTGTTGGGAGCAGTCGTTGCTCCCGGAGCCACTGCGTGCCCACCGCTGCTTTAAAATTTGTAAGTTAAAAAAAAAATAGAAAAAAATTATGGCCTGTTTTTCAGTCTTTTTTTTAGACTTTCAGCTTTTTTTCCCCTGTTTTTCCTGGCCGTATTGTCTTTTTTCCGAAAATATTTGGCATCACTGTTCACAAAGAATGCCTCAAAGCTTGCCCAGCAGCAGCGGACGCAGATGCGTCTGATAGCTCGGGTTGACCGACTCCTGGTTCAGGGGATTGCCGCGGGCGTGCTCCATCAGACGCTCGTAGACGCGGCCATCGCGACAGCCCAGCGTGGAGCCGAGCACGCGATCGTGGAAATCAAAGCCATCCACAATGGCCACCGCATTGGGACGCAGCTCCAGCAGCAGCTGCTCGTAGCGCTGCTCCAGCTGCTGCAACTGCCGTTTGCTGATGCTGTTCCACTTCAGGACGGCGCCCAGCTGCCGCTGGAATGTGTCCAGGACAAACAGTTCGATCAGCTGCTGCAGCAGCTTGGCGAGCTCTGGCTTTAAGCCGCCCAGTCCCTGCAGTGCCCTGATGGAGTTGCGTGCCAGGTAGGCGTGGCCATGCAACGATGCCGCCGCTGCCAATCGCCGTCCAGCCAGATTGGTGGCCTGCTCCTCCGTGTGGTTGCCACGCTTCCGTTGATCCTCCTTCAATTGCCACGCTTCGCGCACCTGTTCCGTGGCGCTGATCTCCAGCGCACGCGCCACATTCTCGACCAGATGGGGACCCCAGCTCAGGGGCGCGTTGTTGCGCAAATAGGCGACGCTGGCGGGCAGCACCTTGCGCTTGAGGCCATCCACATAGGAGCGCACCAGGAAACGCGATGTCTGCAGCAACAGGACCGTGTACTCGCCCTCGTAGGTGACGGCGGCACTGGCCAATCCCTGGATGCTGTCAAAGTTGGCCGAGGACAGATAGCCATGGCCGCCACAGGATTTGCGCAGCACATCGATGCCCTCGGCGGCATCCAGCGTGCACACCGACTTGAGGCAACAGCTCAGCGCATGCAGCTCCGGCAGCTCGCGTCCTCCGGCCGCCTCGGTTTCCTTGTGCGCCAGCTGGTCCATGACCCGCTGATAGAACGTCCACAGCACGTCCGCCGCCAGGCGATAGCAGACGCCACGCGCCACTTGGGGCAGCACCTTCGCCTGCTGCGTCACATGGTCGAGGATCTGTGGCTCGGCCAAGCTGGGCTCAATGGGACTCTGGCGACGCACCGCCGAATAGCTGCAAGGGATTAGTGGCAGATGAGACTGTAGACTTTAGTGTTGTAAAAATACATCGCGAAAATCGATTTTCAACTCTTTTAGCCCGATAATTTGTTTTTTTTTTATTTAAGATCTATCGACAACTCGCTTTTTGTTTCGATTATTTAAAAATTTCGATTTAAAACTCAATCCCTAATTTCGATTTACATCGATAGTAGGATATCAGTTTTCAATTCGATTTTACACTAGCCAACAAAATTGCACATTTGTTCAAACCCACACTAAAGTTTTATTATGATTTTGAATCAGAAAAATTACAAATTTTATTTTTTTTTTTTTAAATCATTTGTGATAACTTCTCGAGAACGTACCAACAAATTTTAAAGATTTTTTGACTTTAAAACTCTGGAGAAACGAAAAAAGTTCAAATTTTTGAAGTCTTTTTATTTTTTTATCACTAAAATACACCTTTAAAATATTGATCAATATTTTTTGGAGATTAATATATTTTTGAAGAAGGAAATTTAGGTTTTCAGCATTTTTATTTACGCGTTTTTGAATGGAAAAAAAATGAAAAAATATTTGTAACTTTTTAACTCTGCCCAAAACCGAATAAATCAATGGCCGTGTTCACCAGAACAAATCGACAACAGAAAATCGATGAAATTCGCATGATTATTCTGGTGAAATGCAGTGATTAGCAATCATGACTTCAAATTTTGTGATTATTATGATTATGATGAAAATTCATCATCAAAATAGTACGCTGAAATTTTCTGATTGTAATGCTTAGTTATCGAGCAAACAAAATACATGATTACTGATTGATTAGTTCTGGTGAACACGGCCAATGTCTTTAAATCATTATTATACAATTTAAAATATAAATCAGTAGCTTTAGAACCTGTATAAATTAGACGTCGCGAAATAATTTTAAAATATAAAAGCCTTAAAAATAAAACAAAAAAAATCTAAAATTGTAAAAAATATTTTTTTTTAGTGCCATTAAATTGATTTTAAATAAATTTCAACTTTGATAGCCCATAAGTAAGCATCTATAGGCGTGGCACTTTTCTTGAACACTTATTTCATAGGTTGAGGAGTTATCTATCATAGGCCATTTAAATTATTCGATTATCGCATTTGGTTCAAAAGTTACGATTTTTGCAAGCGTCGTTTAGGATTGTCTTTAGAATTATTTGTTAAGTGTAATCAGACTGTTTGTTGTCTAGTGTTACGTACCGTGTGGCAATGGTGGCCGCTTGGAGCAGCCCGAACATCACGTCCCGCACGATCATGACGCGCACGAAGACCATGGTGCCGTAGAGGAGCAGCGGCTGCGCCGCCTTCACGAAGGTGCCGTCGGCCTGGACCTGGGCGTGCCGCATGAGCATCTGATCCCTGGGAATGCGTACGTTGCGGAATCCGAGGAAACCATTGTTCACACCATTGGCCCCCATCTTGGCGCCAATGTCGCCCACATCGATGCCCGGCATCGGCTCGTGGGTCCGCTCGTCGCGTATGCGCACCAGGAACGGCTGCAGGCCGTGATGCTTGCCCCGGATGTAGAGCTGGGCCAGCACCACAACCATGTTGGCCGTGTGCCCCAATCCCCCCGGCCACCACTTGTAGGCGGTCAAGTTGGGCGTATTTATGACAAATTCCTCACTCGCCGGATCGTAGTCGGCCCGTGTCTCCAGGCCGCGAATGTAGCTGCCATGTCCGAGCTCCGTTTGGGCATAGGTGCCAATGATGCCGTCCAGATTCCAGGCGCGTTTCAGCCAACGTTGCTGCTGCTCCTCCGTCGCCTGGTTGAGCAGCGTGCTCAGGAACATGGAGAAGTGCAGGCGAAGTGGAAAGCTCTGCTGGAAGAGAGCCGTGCCCAACGATCCCGACATGAGCATGCGCAGATCATACAAAAACTTGAGATTCACATTGTCCGTTTCCTCTTCTCCATTCCTTGTGTGCTGCCATTTGCGCAGCTTCACGAGAAATTTGATGCCCTTGGCCAGTGCGTGCTCATAGCGTTCCTTGTATGACAGGAATGTCGGATGCACTGCATCCTCGAACTCGGGATCGTCAAAGAAATGCCGCTCCAGCTCACGTCGCTCCGCCAAAGCCGCTTTGCCCCCCGCCCACCAAATGGCAAAGTCCTCGCTGGCAAATGTCGCCGACTCTCGCTCTCGTTGGAGATCATTGATCCCAGTTCCCATTTCCACTCCCTTTGCCAGCTGCATTCCGATTTCACTCTGCGCACTGCGATTTAACTCAAGTTGCATTCACAAACTAAACAAACGTTTGTCGCCTCGGACTCGACTTGGCTCGGATTCGACTCGTTTATCTACATTTTGTCTATCGTTGGCCCCTAAGCACCCCCCCCCCCCCCCCCCCCCCCCCCCCCCCCACACACACACCACTCTGCTCTATTAATCAGCTGTTTACAAATATGCACAAATAATAAACTGGTAGGCTGCAGCAGAACAAGCTCGACTGTCGCATACCCTGTACCTATTCCGTAAAAATTAGTAAAAAAAAACATGTAAAACAAAAAGGTTTTAATTTATAAAAAAAAACAATTGCCAATACTTTTGTTCATGACTGTAGCTGTGAAACTAATTTAGAACTTAAAAAAAAATAAATATGTATATGGGTAATTCTCCCATGTCGAATGCGACATTCGTACGCATTCAAAGTGAAATAAAACATATGCCATAACATTATTTTGTTACAATCTTACTATTTTACTTAGTGTAATCGAAAAAATACAAACGGTCCATTTTAAAAATCAATTTTTAAGAAAATGGACATAAATATGGAAAAAGTGAATTTATTCCAATGTAGAATCTATATGTTCATCCTATTGAATTTCTTCTAGCGTATATTGCTTAAATAAATAACTTGAACACATTTTTGGAACATAATTGCACAAAATGTGAGTTTTTGAGCAATTTTTCGTTTTTAGGCTTGGTTGACATTTCTGGAGAAATGCCCATATATAAATACTCGGGCCTGTTCCGAATTCCGATAACGAGTCGAATTGCCACAAAACGAGTTGATTGCTGTTCCGAATTCCGAAAATCGGCAATTAAAGCATTAAAATAAATACTTAAAATTATAAACTGAAAATTATAATAATGTTAAACATTTTAAGAATTGATTAACATAACCACTTCAAGTTTAAACAGTAAAAGTATTTTTTAAAATAATTTTTTTAAAAGCATCTATAAAATCATCTTGCAATCGAAAGCTTCAAGAGTTGCATCAATTGAATAACAAAATTCGAGCAACGAAGTTTTAAGCAAATTTACCTTCCATCTGCTATATGCGACCTGAAATATTTGAAATGCATTTTCAAAACGTTTTCGAAACCGAGTTCGAAAATTAAAAGCAAGCCCATTTCGATTGAAATTGCGAACAGCAAATTGTAAAACATTCGTTTTCGTTTCGTTTTTACTTTTTGAAAACGTTGGGAATTCGGAAAAGACCTGACTATTATTTTATAAAATAAATAGCCCAATTGTCATTTCGTTAGCAGAACCATCCTTTGCAGTCTTCAAGTACAGGGTATAAACGCATACGCACATTTACCTATGTATGTATGTACATACGTTTATGTGTTCCAAATTCATAGCGATAAGATACACGAATTGAAATCTCAACTATAATAAACAATTGGAGTGCAAAAGGCATCCACTTGGGTCCATAGTATAATTATTATATTATTATTAGCATTTCTTGATTTTACTAGATGGCGTAATCTGGCATTGTTGTTGTTTTTATAAGCAAAACTCAACTTGCAACTTTTTGTGCCATATAAAAATAACATGTGAGCAGTGTGACCATGAAGTAACAACTAAAGGAGGTCTCGTCGGCTGTCAAATCGTTCGGTTTTTCTCCCTTGATGCTTCAGTGCGTGCTTGCTTGTTGACGTGAAAGGTTGTGTGCGGACGAATTTTTTCCCAAACTTTAACCCTTGTGTAAACCAAAAATAAATTACTGCAATTTTTGCCGCAAGCACGTGCAAGGCGTAAAATATATTCATGCGCCGAAAAGTTTAGAGAAAAGAGCATTGTGGGAGCAAACTCTGGGCTGCACCTTTGGTCTAATATCAAATTCAAAATTATTAAAAATTAAATTATAAAAAAAACTTCAATTCGTTTTATTATGATAGGCAGCTTTAAACCCCATGCACCATCTAAGGGTTAATCAACGCACTCTATTGTCGTCTCACTCACACTCACTACGACTCACTACGATGAGCCTTTTCACTCGCACTTATTGTTTACTAACAAGGGAGAGCTTTTTGCCGACGAGACCTCCTTTAGTTGTTACTTCATGAGTGTGACCAGCTCGCGTTAACGACAAAATCACGTCACAATGAACGACACTCCCTTTCAGTGTGACCGTTGGGCTTTTAAGCAAATAATACTGCGATTTGTTCAATATTCACATTGGAGACATGGCGCCAAATTCCATTTGCAAGTTGCAACGTTGAAATTAATTTACATTTTAATGTTCTTTTTTTATTATCATATAGAAAAGCGACACAGACATTTTGTTTTAATTTGTATATATATAAGTATGCTATACTAATGCGACAAATACTATTTGAAGAGCTGTTATCGATTCAAAACCGGGCTCAAATAATTCGTCTTTGTGTTAACTGTTTTATGGGTATTTTTGTTTTTATTTTGGTAACAATTTATTGAGGCTGGCCCACAAAATGACATCATATACATAGGTATATTATAGCCCGTTGAACACCATAAAAAACCACCCATAATATCGAACACACTTTTTATGGATAAAAACACACATGAACATACAATCAATTTGGTTCCAATTTAAAAGCCATTTCCAGCAACACAATAATTTAAAAAAAAAAACTTAAAATTTATGTGATATAAGAAGCAATTCAGAATTAGAATGACTTGAAAATTATTTCATTTTCGGATCATCTAAGAACGTTTTTGAAATGACAATGTTTCTTTCTGTTTTTTTCTTCTATTATTGTTTAAGCTGTTGTTAACATTGTGTTTCCTATCATAATTCTCCTGCTCTTTATCTCGTTGTGCTCAATTAACATCTTTTACAAACACAAACAATTAACACACACTCACACTATCTGATTTACAGTTAACAAACACATATATACATACATACAATATGTACAAACAATTGGTTATAACAAGCGATCTTTCGGCCAACTTATTGTTTATTCTAATTCAATTTTATCGCTGCTTTTCTTTTATTTTTTTGTTTAGCTGCTTTTGGGTGCCAGCCCAAATTGCCGTAGCAGCTTTATCAACAACAGCATTTTTTGTGATTAGATCAGGTTTATCATTTATCATAAAATCTACATATGTATATTATTTTAAATTTTGTATTTTCAATTGATGCTCACATACACTTACAAATACATGTGTACATACGGTGGCTCACAGCTTATTTCAACCAGCACAAAAAGCAACCTTATTCAAAAGCTTCAATTACAACTAACTAAAATACAAACCTAATCAAAAGTATTTACAGAAAACTAATGTTATATTAATTCATAATTTGAAAATAATTAAAATATTCTAAAATCAACTTTTGCAATTTTTTTTCCTCGATTTTTCACAAAAAATATTTTGATGCAGAAAAACTCTTCAAAAAATCTAAGAGTGACTTCAACAAAATATTTTCAAAAATATTTTTGGTAGTATTTTTTATAATTTTTTGAAAATCCTGAAAATGACTATTTTAGCCACTTTTTCATCCATTTCATACAAAAATTAGCTTAAGGAACAATTTTAAAAATATCATAAAAAATACTAGCAAAAATATTTTTAAAAATTTTTTTTGCTGACACTATTAAAATTGTTTGTAGAAGTTTTCTGCATCCCAACAGTTTTTTTTTTTAAATCGAGGGTAAAAGTTAAAAAAGTTGATTTTTATAAAAACTTAAAAATTTTCGAATATTTTCAATATTTTCAAAATATGAGTTCATATAACATTAGTTTTCTGCAAATACTTTTGATAAGGTTTGTATTTTAGTTAGTTGAAATTAAGGTTTTTGAATAAAATAGCTTTTTGTGCTGGTTGAAATAAGCTGTGAGCCACTGTACCTATGCACATTTTATTATTAATATTTGATCATTATTGTTACCAAGGCTGCAAGCCTCGAAAATTTTCAAATTCAGTTCACCAAAATTTTTTATATTCTCACGAGTTTTTAAGCTTATAAAGTTATTTAACAATTTGTTTATTTATTCCAAAATTTTTTAAGCGTCTACTTTAAACTTATGATTTTAATATAATTTTTAGAGCAAATTGCAATCGAATATCAAATTGATGTCTCAATAAATTCATGATAATTTACGTAAATAAATTTTCAAACAAAATCTGTAATTTTTGAAGTGAGTTAAAAAATGCATTTTGCAGCCCTGATTGTAACAGTTATTTTTTTTGTCTATATTGCATAGATTTAATCGTTTTATTTTGTACTTTAAAAATGCACACACACACTCTCACACATACATACATACACAAATATGTTAACTAGGAATTGTACAAAAAGCGTTCTAACAATTTTGTTTGTTTTTTTTTTTTTAGCATTTATAGTCTCTAGTTGTAAAAGTTACAGTTAAAAAGCCAAAAACGAAACAATGAATATTGTAACTGTAGTTTGTACGTGTTTTACCGTTAGTTTACAATCTAGGCATAGAAAATACATACATACATACATACATAGATTGTACTGTGTGTGAACCACCCAAAAAACAAAAAAAAAACAGACAAAAGTAAAACAACATAGAAAGAAAAACAACAACAACAATCGTAATAATCATAATCATAGTAATAGTAATAATAATCATAATCATAATCATAAGAATAATAATAGCAATAATAATAGTTAATAAATAAAGATTCTAGACAATCGTTTGACAATCATTTCACATTTGTTATTATTACATAGTATCATATTACATATCATATTACAGCTATTCATTTTTATTGTTGTTAAACTTAAAACATATACACTTGTTTCAAATATATATACATATATATATATCTCGTATATGCTGAATAAATCGAGCTACAACTAATCCAACATTTCTTCCATCTCTCAACATTCATAGAAAACAAAATGAAAAGAATATACATAATAATAATAATCAAAATAAAAATAAAATTAATAATGATAATAGTAATAGTAATAATGATGATACACACAACAAATGTCAATGTAAAATCGAAAAAAAAAATAATAATTATATTAATAGTAAAAAATAGTTTTTTGCACGTTCAACATTTATATAATATTCGTTTAACAAATGCAGGCTTTATATAGTATTTTATATATATAAAGATATAGAACAGTTATAGTATGTTTTATGTACGCATTACTTTTCACATAATTTCATAAAAGTTTCGTTAGTTCATTTCATTTAAATAGTATAGATATAGTATTTATATATGCGTATCATATACATTCATACACTCTACTCTATTGTAACTATTATACTAATCTATTGTGTTATACATAGTCTATATATAACAATTATATAACTCTTCTGATTCAAACAAGTTTCGCTTGCTGTTTTCTTCTCTTCACTTCTCTTCTGTTCTTTTTCCATTTTCTGCTTGCGTTTTCTCCTATTTTTATATATTTATTTGCTTTTTTGTTTTTTTTTTTTAAGTGGCACAGCCACATTTTGAACTTTAGGCCTGGTTTTCAACTCTGCTTTACAGCTTTTTCTTTCTCTAACTTTGCTAGCTCCTTTTTCTATTCTCCTGCTCTCCTTTGCTTTTCCTTTTCCTTTTCATTCGATGGTACGTTGTTTTGTTGTTTATTATAATATAATTTAATTTGCTTCAAGGCAACCTTTATGTATTTGTGTGTTGTGTGTGTGTGTGCGTGTGTGTATGTGTGTGTATAAATTACAGACAGTTAGCTAGAGAGAGAGAGAGACTGAGAGTGAGTGAGTGTGTGAGTGAGTGAGATAGAGTATAGCAATAGGCGAGGAACTGATGATCCATGATGACAGCAACAATGACGACGACGACGACGCTGACGATGACAACAAATTGACATCAACAACAATAAACAACAACAATTAAACTACAACAATAACTAGAGTGCGTTGAGCAGGCGACGGTGGCGACAGCGACAGCGGCAGCGGCGTGCGTCTATTTGGTTTCATCCTGATCCATCGGCTCCTCGGAATCATCTCGCGAAAGTGTTCTATTAAATTCAAGAATTAAATAAAGATTAGTTTTCAACTGAAATTGGCATTTTGGAGTTGGGTTCATCTGTCGTCACCTGTGCAGCGACTGCATGGAGAGGCCGGCCATGGCATTGACCGTTTCAGATTCGTCGTGCTCGATCTTCAGCGCCTCCAGCGCGGACAGACCGACCGTGTGCTCCAGCAGACGGACGCAGGGCCAATGTGTTTGCTGAGAACAACATATAAATCAAATTAATTTAATTGTTTTTTTTATTAATATTTGATTTATTTAAATACTAAAACTAACAAGTTTTTGCTCATTTTCAAGTATATTCAGATATTAAATCTTTCAAAATATTCAATTACATAATTACAAACTACAATCATCTACAGTCGTCGAATAAAGTATTTTGACAAAACTAAAGTTAAATCTTCGCGTAATTTAAACTGACTTTATGTTAAGTTTGGCATCAATGAAAAGGTCATTTAAATTCCGTTTGAATGATACAAAACTTTCTTTAACCCATTGAGTACACATTGAACATTTCAAGTTTTTGTAAAAATCTATTTTTTTGAAAATTTTAAAAAATATTAGCTACTATTTCAATTGTTTTAAAAAAAACTTTCTGCACCAAAACATTTTTTTTAAAAAAAAATCGAGGAAAAAAGTTGAAAAAGTTGACGTTTACAAATATTCGAAAATTTCAATGGGTCCCTAATGGGTTAAGGAAAGCATTGCATCGTTCGAAAGGAATTCAAAAGACCTTTCCATTGATAACAAACTTTACATGAAGTAAGTTCAAAATTTGGCTAGAACTAACTTTTCAGGGTGCCAAAATACTTTTGGCCACCGCTGTACAATCTTCAATGTTGTTATTAGATATATAATTCAATTTTTAATTTAAAATTTTTTTATTCCGTTTTCTGATTAAATTGCAACATACCAACTATAAGTTAAGTCAAAAATAATATAAGAACAAATGAAGAAAGATAAAATAATAAAAACTCGTCTACACTTTTTGTAACAAGTTTAAAAAATATGGGTTAAAGTTACACCACAAGTGGACAAAAAATTGGTAGAATCCATGTCAAAAAGGCTAAAAATGGTACTATTTTTTGTTGTTTGATTAAAAACTAAGTTTTACAAATTTTTTTTCTTAAGTGGTTGAAATAAGATGTGGCATTGTTTTTGGTTGTTTTTTTAGTTTTCAATTATTATAAAATATTGGAAAAATATTTAAAAAAATAAATGAAGTCATATTTTATAAGTTGATATATTTTAAAGGTTGAAATTATTATAAAACATTGGAAAAATATTTAAAAAAAATAAATAAAGTCAGTTTTTATAAGTTCAAATATCAGACTAACAACCTGCATTTAGATGAGTTTAGATTTTATAGACAAACTTTTTGAAGGTGCTGGTTGAAATAATCTGTTAGCCACTGTATGTATAGATATTTTCTTTGATTTATCTCATTTGATCTTATTTAAATTCTCACCTGTATGGCAATGGTCTTCTGCAGCGTATTGATGGCATTCTGGCACGGCGGTCGCTCCAGTTCGCTTTGGGCTATGGGGGCGACGGGATCGCCGAGCAGGGCGCGGACACATTCCTGTGCCGAATCACAGATGGCCGCCAGATCGTAGCCGCCCTCGAGGGCGAGCACCACCTTGCCGTTGGCCAGTTGGAGCAGTTCTCGGGTCATCAGGCCAAAGCAGGCGGGGGACACATGATAGCCGCCGAGCGGAGCCGGATGTCCGGTGGCTGCATCAAAGCCGGACGAGACGAGCACAATGTCCGGATTAAAGCACTTGGCAATGGGCATCACAACGGTACGGAATGCAGCGATATATTCGGCGTCGCCCAGCGGTGGATTCAGTGCGCCGGACCACGAGATGTTTACGTTGAAGCCGAGACCAGCACCAGCGCCGCACTGCAACGAGAAGGAGACAGAAAGATTTGGCGTTAGAAAGAGATGGTTGATAGGTAGTGGTACATGGAAATCTAATTTATGGATCCAGTTTTCAATCGAAATGTTCAAATTTTCAAAACAAAAATCGAGTTGTCGATATATCGTCACAAAAATTATCGAGTTCAAATACTTGAAAATCGTTTTCGAAAAGCACTTGAAGTCTAGAGTTGTATTTTTGAATTCGTTTAGGAAAGGCTCGATTGTAGATCATTTAGTTTGCTCGTTCATCAAAAATTGTTTAACTGAACTTAAATTAAGCAAATTAACTACGATGAGCAAACTTCAGTCAGCTATCAATTTTTTAAAATGAAAATCGATTAAGCTAACCCGATAAAGCGTTGAAAAATTATCGAGTTAAAGTACTTAACAATCACTTCCGCAATAAATCGAGTTGTATATTTTTTAATGTATTTTTTACTGTATTACTAGTGTAAAGCGAGATTAAAATATTGATATGATGAGAGTAATTAAGACGAGATTAAATTGAGGAGCAAAGGATGAAGTAATGAAGGGTGGGAGCGAGAAATAGTTGGAGATAAAGTTGAAATAGAGATGATAAGAAAACAATTAAAGATAACGGAAATAAAGAAAGTCAATTTAATAGTGAGAATGAGTGAAAGCGAGAAAGATAGGAAGGAAGCGAATAATGGAGGAAAACAAGCGGTTGAGTTGTATTGAAAAAGGGAGAATAACAGTAATAGGCAGCGGTGGGCACGCATGGGCTCCGGGAGCTAGCGGCTGCTCCCAACTTGATTTCTGCCTATTCGGCGCCGTGAAGTCGCACAAAAGACTCGCAAGCAAAATAATAACAACGCAAACAAGACAGAAAGAAAGAATGCAGACCACCAAATCAACTGTCTAGTAGATTCTAAGCTGGGTTGACTTTACTCTTACAACTTTTCTCATATACAACGTGGATTTTTAACAACACTCCAAAAAAGACGAAAAAATCTCTGCACAAATTTTGTTCAAGTTGAGTAGTTTGATTTTTTCTGCCATTTCTAAAATTGATAAGTAAAGTATTTAAGCTAGACAAACTCACCTCAGTGGGGCCACCCGTGCCGGGAAAGAAATTGCCGTCATCGTGTCGATGTATGGAAAGATATAGAATGTCGGGACTTTGGTAGAATGCTTGCTGTGTGCCATTGCCATGATGCACATCCTGAGGAAAGAAATGAGAGATTAGCTACAAATTTAACCAGGGAGATCGGTAGTGGTCCATAATATGCGGAATACCTCAAACAAAAAAAATCCAAATACTAGTCAATACTAAAATAAAGTTCATTTTGCATTAAAATTTTGAAATTAATTTAAAAAAAAAACTACACCCAGGGAAATAAGTATATGTGGGTGAAGTATTAAAAAAATATATACTTTTAACACAAAAGATTTGATGATTTTTGCAAGTATTTTTTAAAATTTTTTTGAAAATTGCTAAAATGACACTTTTTGTATGAAAAGGAGAAAAAAGTTGGAAAAAAGGGTTAAAATAGTCAAATTAAGAGATTCAAAAAATTTTAAAAAATACTATCAAAAATATTTTTGAAAATTTGTTTTTCAGTCACTCTTAGAACTGTTTGAAGAATTTTTTCGCTTCAAAATTTTTTTTGTAAAAGATCTAGGAAAAAATGAAAAAAAAACTTACAAAAGTTCTAAGTTTTCCATGGGTACTTAATGGGTTAAAACAATTTTTCTGTCATTCAAAATGAAACTAAATGATAAGATTATTTTAAGAAATTTGCATCAAATCTTTTGTTTTAAAAGTATATTTTTTTTGAATAACTTCACCCACATATACTTATTTCCCTGGGGTAGAAGAGACCCGGACAAAATGTTTGCACCTAAATTCATCATAAATCGATCTCTAATTTTGGATTTTTTGTTTTTTTTTTTGGGGTGTTTCGCATATTATGGACCTTTACCGGGAGATCTTCTGGGAGGGCATCAATAACTCACCCAATCGACGATGAGGATGCGCTTCATATCGGGCAGACGCTGACGCAACAGTTTCGCCGCAATGGCAATCGAGTTGAAGAAACAGAAGCCCATGGCCAGATTGGCCTCGGCATGATGACCCGGCGGACGGACGACGGCGAAACCGTTGCGCAAATCACCTTTGGCCGTCTTGAAGGCCAAATCGATGACACAACCGGCCGCCATGCGAGCCGCCGTCGCCGTATGCAGCTCATTCCATGTGGTATCCAAATCGACACCGACTCCGCCGCAGGACAGACGCACAAAGCTGGCGGACAGAGCGCTCTCCAGTTTGGGTCTGCTCAGCTGGCCCTGATTCGAGCCAAAGAGCATCGCATGCGCCTCCGTGTGCACCGTCTGCAGTTCCTCCTGGGTCGCTTTGCGGGCACGCAGGCGATCGCACCGCTTGACCAGATCCGTTTCATTCAATCGCGCCCAGACACTCTGCAGTCGACCACTGTGCTCCGGATGGGGGGCGTTGTCGCCACAACTGCACGTATGCTTCAACATCAACGGATCGTAGGCCAGGCCCGTAGTGATCTTCTTGTGCGAGGCGGGAACGGAGGAGACGGCGACGGAGCTGCTGCTCTCCACGAGCAGCTGTTGTTGCTGCTGACGCAACTGGGCGGCATAGGCGCTGCCCAGCAGATGGCGCTTGTGGGGCAGCGTTAGATTCACGGGCGGTATATGATCAGCCGACGAGGAGGTAACAATCGGCGACGGTTGCTGTCCCGTGTCCGGTATCTGGCTGAGTCCGTGGGGACCCAGCGGTACCAGGGGACTGCTCAGTGTCCTCGACAGCGGCCGCATCACCCCCTTGGCCATCTCCTCCTCCTGCAGGTAGAGCAGCTCGCGCTGCTGCTGCAGATACTCCTGATCCCGCAGCTTGCTCGACTTGCCGCCGCCGGCGGTGGAGGCGCGATAGGAGGCAGCCGCCGCAACAGCGGCAGCCAGTGCCTCCGGCAGATTCTGTGACGTGCTGGTCGCTATTGTGTTGGTCAGCACCGTTTTGGGCGGCTTCTTTTTGTCGGTGAGATCCATCACCTCGGCGGCGGAGTCATCATCCTCCTCGCGCAGCTGCAGCTGCGGCTCTCGACTGGCGGCAACGGCGGCGGCGGCGCCACTCCGCGTGAGCACCGTTTGACGCAGCTTCTGGGTGAGCACCTGGTGCTCATAGGCCTGACGTTCCGCCTGAAAATAAGTAGGGAAATCATATGAATAAAATGTTTGTGAAATTTGGCAACACTGAGACTGTGAAGTTTGGCAATAGCAACCCATTGTGAAATTAGCCAGCAATATCTTTATACAATTTTATATTCTGTTAGTTCTGAAATTTGGCAACATTGACTTTGTGAAATTTGACAACGTTGCTTTTATGAAATTTGGCAACGTTGCCTCTGTTAAGTTTGACAACGTTGCTATTATGCATATTCAATTAAAAAAAAATTAAGACGAATATTCTGGATTTTAGAAATGTGCCATTTTAATCAGAGTGCAACTTAAAGTTGCAACTGTTGAAACTCACCTCGCTGTTCTCATAGTGCGTTTGGGCCACATTCAGTTGGCCGGCGCCCGTGAGCATGGGATGCCCCAGGGGCAGCGGGGCGGACTGCGTTCTGCCGAGGGGTCGATGTCCCTGCTTGTGGAGATGCACCTGGGCCACCTGGGCATCGGTGATGGGCACATGGCCATGTCCATGCGAGTGTGTGTGTGTGTGCGTGTGTGCATTGTGCTGATGATGATGACCATACAAGGCATGGGCGTGGCTATTTGTGGGCGGCAAGTTGCCGCCAGCAGCGGCAGCGGCAGCAGCAGCAGCGGCAACAGCCGCCGCCGCCGCATGGAGATTGACAGCCGAGGCGCTGACGGCAGCAGCAGAGGAGACGCCACCGCCAGCCGCCGCTAGTTGCATGTAGGACGACGATGAAGGCAATATTGTGGAGGCGGCATGAGCTTGAGGCGGTGCCACATCCCCCACCAACGAGGCCTGCGACGAGGACGTGGATGTGGCCGAGGCGGAGCGCACCACCGGCGACGGTTGCGGTGCGATGCCCGTCGCCGGCATCATGGCCAGCGGTGGCGCCGCCTGGCGGCCAAACGGCAACGCCAATGGACTGTAATAGGTGGGCGGTGTGCCGACAACAACGCCACCTGGCGGCGCAACACCAACCACGGCACCACTGGCCGCACCACTCGATGCGGCCGTCGCGGCAGCGGCCGCCACATGTTGACGCAGTGCAGCAAACATGGCGTAATTGTTTTGACCCGCCTGGGCGTTGGTTAAATGCGGACGACCCAACGAGATGTTCGGCAGCGACGGCGAACTGAACAGCGGCAGATCTTGGATGCTGCTCCGCTGGCCCGGCTGGTACTGGCTGCCCTCCTCGTTCTCCTCCTGGATGGGCGCACTGGTCGGCGAGCCCCTGCTGCCGACCACGCCTACCGACAGCGTCGTCGATGAGGGCGGCGAATTTGGACCCGAATCCGGCGTACTATTGCAGTCTACGCAAAATTAGAGAAGAATTGGGAGATTAGTAAAAAAGAATTTGAAGCAATCTTCCTGTTTCCTCTAGAGCTGGGAATAGAACCGGTTTTTAGTCGATTTGGTTTAAAAAAAAATTTGATATTGAATGAAATGTAATCGATGAAATGTATTAATATTCCAAATTTACAAAAGATCGCAATAAATACTTGACTATTTTAATAAATTAATCGGCAGAAATAAGTCAAGTAACATATCGATATTTGAATAAGTGAGCTGTATCGATAAGCATAAAATAAAACAGTGGTGGGCACGCATGGGCTCCGGGAGCTAGCGACTGCTCTCGAATTCAGATTTCGTGCCCACCGCTGCTATAAAATATCGATACAATGAGCTTCGATGCTAAATTTTTTTTTTTTTTTTTTTTTAATTTAAAAATTGTTATTCTATACAAAAATCGGTTTTAAATCGATTAAAAATCGAAACGAATCAAGCAAAACAATTATTCCCAGCTCTAGTTTCCGCATCTAATGAAGAAGACACACATAGAAGAAGAAGAAGAGGTAGACGTGGAGCTTTGTGAGCTGCATGCAGCAATTAGCATTAGGCAGTGGCAGCGGCAGCGACGTCGACATCGGCAGCGACAGAGTTAATTTTGAGGTTAGGTTTCGATTAAAAAGTACACACAACAAAAATTAGATAGGGCAGCGTTGGGTTAATTTAAAGTAAATGTAATAACAACAATTATAGCAACAACAATAATAACAATAATAATAATACATAACAAAAAAAAATTAAATTATAAAACTTTTAAAAATTTAAAATGCAACAATAAAAATCAGGGAATCAAAATAATAGCCTAAGATCAACCTTACCAGCTATCGTTGTGTTTTTATATGTGTATGTGACTAAAGGGGAGTAAGCAAACATTTAAGAATAGGATAAACAAAAGAGAATGCGAAAAGAGTGTCATCCCTCAAAACTAAAAGTCAATTTACGGAATATTATTTTGTAGTAGGAAATATTTTTTGATTAATATTATAGAAAACTCCAAGCGAAACTAAATTTGCAAACTTAAATTAGAATACATTAAAAAAAAAAACAAATTAGAGAAAAGAGTATTAAGACTTCGTATGGAAATATTAAAAAAAAAATGTTTCTGATAAATTTATTATAAGCGGAAAGAATATTTTCAAAATATTTTATATGCTTGTATCTTATTCAAAATATAAAAAATACTAGAATATCTTTTTTAAATAAAACGACTTTTTTAAACCAAAACTGTATAGTAGAGAAAAATGTTGAATAGTTTTTCAATAAGATCTGTTTAAACTTTAAAGTAATTATTCTAGATATATTGAAGATCTTGTTAAAAATTTAATCCTAAAGAATTAAAGGTAAATATTATTTGAAATAAAACAAATCGAGAAAAGATTTCTGATTGATTCCTTATTTTTCAAGAAAAATACTGAAATCGGGGTCAAATAAATTTGCAAAACAAAGAAATAGATCAAAGAGAGTGCATAAACCGGTATAAGAAACTTGTGAGGTATTTTGATCGTTCAAGAACATTATGGAACAATTTAAGATGATCGCAATATATTTTCTGAAAATATATGGTATCTTTAAACGGATATACTGCTCTTTTTATGCTGCAAAAGAGTGAATCACGAAAATGGTAAGGCAACGATCGTTCATCCAACCATCCACCCATCTATCCAATTATCCGTCTCCACAGGCAGACGGACAATCTGTAGGAATTAACAACAAGCTGAACCAACATTTGACCTTCCCGCATTGCTTTCTTCATTTAACATTTATGTAACTGACTCAATTTCAATTTTCATTTCCATTCTCATTCATGGAAACTATCGAATCCAAAACAAAGCGCTTTCCAAGCGGTTCCAAGCGGTTCTTACCGCTTCCCGTTGCCGTTGCCATTCCCTCGAGAGATGAACTTTCTCTCTCTCTCTCTTTCACTCCATCACTCTGCCCTCTACCTTTCTCTGAGTGTATTGTGTTGTGTTGTGCTTAAATTGTTATACTTACTTGTGAGAACCGAGTTCTTTTGAAGCCTTCGCTGGGCGGCCTGAAGCAAACGCTCGTGACGCCTCGCCCCCGCCGGGCCTCCGATGCGAGCCTTTCTCTCGATCACGCTCTGCTTTAGACGTATCTTCAGCAGATTTGGCTCCGATGCTGTTCAGTTTCAGGTTCAGATTTAATTAACACGCATTCACAATATATAGTATAAATATGTATGTGTGTTGTGGTCTGTATCAAGGGTGCCCTTCAATTAATAATCTATTTTGGGTTCAAGTCTTCACTTGTGAGTTAGTTAGTCATCATTGAAATATTTTCATGCTTCAATCTATCTATGCTATGAGTGATCCCTAATTATGAACTGTTCTTCCTAAAACATCTTCAAAAAAATCTCTCTGTGCCCTTTCTTCTCCTCTATCCCATTTTTTTTATCTCTCTTTTTTGATATTCTCTTCTCTGGTAATCTACAGGATTTAATTTCAACTTAAAGAGATCACTGATCATTTAAAATGATTTATAGTCTTATTGATTATTGATCAGTAACTTATATAACTTATCTAGCTTTTAAAAGCATATTCTACTTACTTCCTGTTAACTTTAAATTGTGTGATCGGTAATTGATCTATTTCAAAAAAGTGTCCCTTCTTTCCTTATAAAACTCAATTTAAACAAATCTTCACTGATCAGTGATCGTCTTCTTTAAAATAGAAATTGGCATGGAAAACTGCTGAGTCTTCACTGAACTGAACTGTATCTTTAATTGAACAGAGATACTATATCTTTGTCTTTATGTTCTTCAAATTAAAAATCCTTAAAATTTCCAAAAGTAAAGATCGACAGCTGATCTTCAAACTCATAATCTCAGCAAACAATATTTCTCCGAATTTGTCATCGATCACTAAATCTATTTCTATTATTTTTCCAAGTTTTCCGTTTTTTAAATGATCACTGGATCCTGTGTTAAAAATAATTATAAACTCTTTTGAAATGATCGAGACTATGCTGTGTCACCTAAAGAGTGTTCTTTCTCTTTCTTTCTCCGCCTTTATTCTAGACTTTCTCTACACATTTCCTCTTTCTCTAAACGATCACTGATCACCTTCTAAAGTTAGTTATTTGCAGTACTGGTTTCTATTTTAGTAATTCAACGAGCAATGCAATTGACAACACTTGAAACGTCAAGCAGCGGCAGCGACTTAACCCTAAGTTAGTTAACGTGGCTAAAAAGTGGCAACAGGGTTGGGTTGGGAACACACACATGCAGGGACAGGATTGACAACTTACCCGTTTTTCGCAGCGGAAAATCAGATTCATATTTGAGCAGTGAGGGCGGTGGCTGTGGTATTTTATAGGGATGGGCACTGGTAACGGTGCCCGCGGGCAGCGATTCTCCCGAAGAGCTTTTCACCACACCGCTAAAAAGAGAGCAAAAGGCATCACAACTTAGAGATGTGCAAATACAAATTTGGGGTGAGGTATCGATATTTAAAAATGTTTATTTATTTATTTTATTTTGCGTCAACCAAAAAATTATTTTTGAACTTTTAAATAGCTATTAAATGATAGTGGTGGGCACGCAGTGGCTCCGGGAGCAAGAAGCTGCTTTCAACTTAGGTAGACTCAGATTTCGTGCCCACCGCTGGTTAAAAAGTTAAAAATATTTGAAAACCAAAACTATATGGGAATATCGATATTTTGATACTATCGATACTCATCCCTTATTTCAAATAAAAACAAAAACGAAATGTTTCAAAACATTTACCGATTGCGATAGGGAGATGTTGTTGTTGTGCCATTCGGTGCCACCGCCTGAGACTTGCGGCTCATGAGAAAGCTCTACAATGGAAGAACAAGAAGAAAAGACTGTGTAGAGATTGAGAGAGAGAGAAAAGCGGGGGGGGAGGGGAGTTGGAGATAGTGAGAGAAAGAGAGCGAGTAGTTACACTGAGAATCTGTTTGACTTCGGGACTCGCATTGGCGCTGCAATTCTCCTTTCTTTTCATCACTTCGCGTTCTCTTCTCTCCCGTTGCTGTTGTTGTTGTTGCTGCTGCTGTTGTTGCTGCTGCTGCTGTTGTTGTTGCTGCTGGTGTTGTTGCTGTTGCTGGTGTTGTTGTTGCTGCTGTTGCTGATGTTGGTGTTGCTGTTGGCGATGTTGCTCCTCGACAACGGCTGCTGCCGTCACCATGCTCTGTTCCCGCAATTCCTGGAAAGCGCCATGTGAATGCACCGCATACTGAATAAATTACAGTAAGTTCGAGAGAATTTGTTGTTGTTGTTGTTGTTTTTTTTAAGGCGGTTTATAGAATTAAATTTAAATACTTTTATATTTTTACATAAATAGTAGAGGTCTGCATGGCTGCATTCAAAACGTCAAATGAGACATTCATGCCCAACTGAGTTGAATGAGTTCGACTGCGTCTTCCAATGAATTAAATGAATTGATAACTTTACATTTAAAAAATGACGAAATAACCGAGAAAAAAACGACTGAAGTGCCGATATTTTTGTTTCTGTTCATTTAAAGTAAAAATCAAGACACGAAAACATTTTTTACTTTTCAAAATTTCTGTAAAATATAATAAATTATAAAAAAAACTAAATTTTATTCTGAGTACTCAGAAAATCTTTGCTTCATTTATTTCAATCGTTTCTCGTTCACCCGATGCCGTTCATACTCATTACTCAAATTAATGTCATCAATGAGTATTCAATACGATGAGAACCGGATCTTTGAATTTATTGCACTCAAAGAACTGAATGAAACTCACGAGTACTCAGAGACCCTCAAGTTTGAATGCAGCCGTGCAGACCTCTTATACATACAAATTTACACACATAATATTTTTTTTAGTTTCTTGTTGTTGCTGCTGTTGCTGGCTAAGCATCAGTTGTTGTGGTTGTTGTTCTTGTGGTTGTTATTGCTGTTGTTGTTGCTGTTGTTAGTCATCACTGGGCGGCACTTCCGGTCAAGTGCCGGGCAACATGATAATTTATTTATTTTCTTTTATTTTGTGTTTTCTTTGCTACCCACGCGACAAGAGCAGCAACAACAACAACAACAGCAACCACAACAACAATTAGATGATCAACAAGAACAATATTGAATAGAAGCTTTATCAACGAGCTGTATCGACACGATCCTCTACGATTTTGTATACCCTTGCAGTGGGTTTTTTAATTTTCTAACAAAATCTACTAGTTATTTTTAATTTTGTCTTAAAAGCCCTGATCAAATTGGGTTAAATTGTAAAAAAAATCTTGGATTTATCTTAAAAACCTCATCAATTGCATATAATATGATAAAAGATTCTTTAAGACAGCGGTGGGCACGAAATCTGAATTCGGGAGAAGCCGCTAGCTCCCGGAGCCCATGTGTGCCCACCGCTGCTCTTCGAGACCAAAATAATAGGCGATTCCTTTATTTTTTTTTTAGTGATCATGATTCAACATATTTTTTTATTTTTATATTTTAAAAATCAAGTTAATTAGCTGACACCTTTTTTGAAAATCTACAAAAGACTGCAAGGGTATCAAAATTTGTCTTTTTTTATGTTATTTGTAAACAGCTGTAATTCGTGATTCGCTGTACGTGATTCGTGATTCGTTGTCGTTTCGTGTACTCACATGATATTTGTGCTCCAATTGCATTTTATGCTCCAGTTCCATTTGCTTCGTCTGTTCCTGATACGTGTGAAAAAGACGCTGCTTTTGCAGCTCCTGATTCTTTTTTAGCTGCAATCAAAATAAAAAAGAAATAAACAAATATGAATATAAATATATATTTATGCATAGTATATATGCATATGTAACTATTTATATAAAGATCAGGAAGTGATTAGACACTAAGAAACACAGAGAGGGAAAAAGATAGTGAGAGAGAGAGAGAGTGAGAGAGAGAACATGTCGCGTGGGCAGTTTGTTGTGAGTAATCATCATTAGAAATCTCATCTCGCATTTGCCAATAAATGTGACGCATTGCCAATTGGATGGCTCACTTTTAATGATTGGGCTAAGTAGATTGGCTATAAACGGATCGATTCACTTTCCAAACAATTTGTCAACAATTGATTTCCTATTTTATAAATGAAAACTTTAAAATACGATCACACTGTGCAGTAAGTTGATATCAATTAATCCAGAGATTTGAGAAAATACTGATTGCATTATCTTCAGAGTTTAGCAAAAATTTAAAAACATATTTATGCAAATATATCTGAAGATTCCCACAGATTAGAATAAATATCTTAAATCAAATCAAAGTCTAAAATAGTAAAAAAAAAAAAAAAAAAAAAAAGGTTTATTTATTTTATTAAAAATGTTGTAACAATTATAAAAAATTACAAATTCATAAAACTTTTCAATTAAACATAAATACAGCTATATATAAACATTATCAATAAAAGTAAAACATACAGTGGCTCTTAGCTTATTTGACCCTCTACTCATGAATTTATATTTTAATGAGAATAAAACTTAAATGCAGATTTAAACTTAATTGTTTATAAATATTTTATTTGAAGTATGCAAACAAAACAAAATATAGTTTAAAATGCAGTGGGTCAAAAGGGCTGTGAGACACTGTATGCACTTATAAAAGTGTATCTTTAGCTGAAAAAATTTAAATGAGTTTATAATCCAATGTAATCATTGAAACCCACAATCTAGTATTAATATACAGTCGAGCTTCCCTAACTCGAATCACTTTTATGCAAAGAAAAGGTTCGAGTTATGGAGATATTCGATTAACAGAATTCTTTTTCTCAAGCTTGTTTATTTTACTGCCATTCATTTAGCTCGACTTGAAGAGAAATTCGAGTTATAGAAGTTCGAATTATGGAAGTTCAACTGTATTTCTGTACATTAGTATATTTTTTCATAATATTTCATAATATTAAAACCATATTTCAATGAAAGTTTCTATATTTTTCTAATCACAGGTGAATTCACTATAAACAAGTTAAGGTGTACAGGTTGTGGATGTTGTGGACACTGTTTAAGCAGTTCACAGTTAACGAAATGAATTAACAGCAAAGCAAATCACGCGTCACAAATTGTCAGAGATCATAAATTGATGATTACTTCAGTTGTTGTTGTTGTTGTTGTTGTTATTACTATTGTTATTGTGCATTGCATTGATACTCTCCCACACACTCTCTCTCTCTCTCTCTTCACTCACTTGAGCGCTCTCTCTTGTGTTGTCGTTGCTCTCTTTTACGTACATGCTGCTGATATGTTTCCATGACCTTAACGTGACGCTAAGTCGCACATACACAAGCACAAACACACACACACACACACGCGCGCGCTCTGAGAGCGCGAGAGCGTAAGAGAGAGACTGAAAAACTTTTGTGTTATTTATTGTTGGTTTGTTTTCTAATTGGTTTTTGGATTGTGTTGTTGTTGTTGTTGTTGTTGCTGTTATTTTTATTATTATTATTATTATTTTTGTTGGCAGGCACTTTTCGTAAACTTTTGTAGTCACAGCTTTTTGGGCAAAAAGTAAAAGAAAAAAAAACACAAACCACAAGAAAAAAAATTATATTGTAGAAAAAACTACTCAGAACTGTTCACTAATAAATAATCTGTAGAAAAATGCGCCGATTTTAGCATTATTTATTTATTTTTGTATGCTAGAAGCTTTTTATCTAAGTATGTATATGTATGTGTATATACATTTGTATAAATTTTTTGTTTTGTTTTTGTATTTATTATAAACTATGCGTTTTGTTGTTGTTTTTATGTTTTTGATTGACTTTGATTTTTCACAACGAGGCGAGACGAGGCGCACTGTTAGAATTGTTTGCTTGAATTGGTTTATTTCGATTCCAATTGGATTGTCGATGTTCCAATTTGAATTGCGCTATTGACTGCGGTCGCTGCTCTGCTGCTGCTGCTGTTGCTGCTGCTGCTGCCGTTGCTGCTGTTCGCTTTTGGCTTTGGCATTCGTTGGACGCGCTTTCATTTCAGTTTCACTCAAGCGACTGGCAAACTGGCGCAAAAATCAAATATAAGCACAAATTTAGATACAGTTATTTGCTCAAGCGAGCGCTCTCTTTCCCCACTCTCTCTCTCGCTCTCTCTCGTTCGCTCTCTCTCTGTCGCTCTTGCATGGTCAGTGCGGCGGCAGACAAACGGGCATTCATCGTTAAAGCGTTCTCGCTTAGCGATCAGACTGCATACATACATATGTTACATATATGTAAGCATATGAATTCCTAGAATCTGCTAATGCACCTGATTCTCTCCCTTCCACACTCCTCTCTCTGTCTCTCTCTCTGTCTATCTCTCTCTGTTTATCCCATCGATAGATCGACTGCCTCACCCCCCTCACCCTCCCACCACGATATTTGCCTTGCACAACGCTTTTCACCAGTTGCTGGCTTTGGCCAATGCTATAATTACACTAGTTTACAGCCAAAATGCAAAGTGAACCAAAGTATTTTTTTCTTATGGACATTGGCCTTCTAAACACGAAAATGGCACTTAAAATTTTTTTCATGGAAGCGTTTTTGAAATATTCGAAATTTTTCGAATTTTCAAGGTTACTCCAACACTTTTGAGTATATTTCCATTTCTACAGATCCGATTTGGCCGAACAAGAACTTAAATTAAAGGTAAGTTATTTCTCTTCAACTTTTGTCCATAAAGTATTAAGATCGGTTCAGCAGTTCAGGTGCTAGCGATTTTAATAAGTTCGAAAATGGGCGTTTTTTGCGATTTTTTGAGTTCGAATGCTAACATATCGTCCTGGAAAAAATATAAATCATAAGGATACAATTTTTTTTACTCGTTTATCGTAAAGCCGATACTGTTTCGAAGAAAATAAGGTATAGTTTATGCAAATCCATCGACACATGGCGAACTAATGCAGCTTTAACTGGTCCAAAAGTTGCGGAAAATGCTCGCCTTTGCCCTTGCACACATACAAGTGCGTTTGGTCGCTGCATGTGGGTACCGCTACAATCGGTGTTTTACTGGTGCTAGGTGTTTCACGTAAATATGCCTTACTTCGCCATCTGTCGATGGATTTGCATAAACTATACCTTATTTTCTTCGAAACAGTATCGGCTTTACGATAAACGAGTAAAAAAAATTGTATCCTTATGATTTATATTTTTTCCAGGACGATATGTTAGCATTCGAACTCAAAAAATCGCAAAAAACGCCCATTTTCGAACTTATTAAAATCGCTAGCACCTGAACTGCTGAACCGATCTGAATACTTTATGGACAAAAGTTGAAGAGAAATAACTCACCTTTAATTTAAGTTCTTGTTCGGTCAAATCGGATCTGTAGAAATGGAAATATACTCAAAAGTGTTGGAGTAACCTTGAAAATTCGAAAAATTTCGAATATTTCGAAAACGCTTCCATGAAAAAAATTTTAAGTGCCATTTTCGTGTTTACAAGGCCAATGTCCATAAGAAAAAAATACTTTGGTTCACTTTGCAAAAAAAAGTTTTAATTTTGTAAACTAGTGTTATCAAAGGCCTGTGCTATAATTATAGCGGGGGCCAAAGACAACACACAGGCACGCCCATAAAAATAGAAAACTTGCAGTTGGCCAAGTTAAATATATAAAATTTACTAACGATGATGATGCCAAGACTAATTCTAATGATAATGATAATGATGTAATAATGATATTTCTAATGATATTTCGTTACTTTCAGTTGAAGAGCTATTTTCAAAGCTAACGCTATAGTTAATATTAATGCTTATCTAATGATAATACTAATAATGTTAATCTTATGATTATAGAATTGCTAAGCTAATGATATTTCTAATGATAGTAATTATGTTGATTGGCTAATGCCAATGCAAACAGTTGATACTAATGCTGATGCTAATAATAATGCTAATCCCATTTTGCCGATGCTAATGATAATGCTAATGCCAGTGCTCAGCTATACTAATAATTATTATATAATATATCTTATGTTATTTATGATTATTCAATAATAACAATAGGAGTTGCAATCGTAATGCTCTTAAAAATGGCTTTAAATGCAAATTTTAAAGTTATTGTTATTTTCTAAATAAACACTAATACTAATGCTAATGCATATGATTCATTATTCTAATGCAAATGCTACTATTAATACTAATAATGGTAATTGCTGCTAATCGGAATAATGAATAACTAGAGCAATTCCCATACTAAAACTAGCGTTAAATTTCATATTAATTATAAATATAATGCTAATGCTAATGAAATGACTAAATTTGATATTATGTGTAGTTATAAGGCAATGCTAATGCTAATGAAAAGACTAAATTTGCATCAATACTAGAGCCAATGATAATGCCGATTTTAAGACAAATACTAATGCTAGTGTCAATGTTAATGCTAATGCTAATAATAATGATAAAATTTCGCGCTAATTGGGTTCAATACACGCATCAAATATCAGTAATTCTGATGAAATTGCTAATGATAAATCTAATTGAGCTATTTTACACCAGTTCAGTTTCAATATAATGCAAATAAAAATTGCTAATGATAATGCTAATTATGACATCTTTCCCCCAAATCAGTTTCAATAGAATTCTCAAAATTCTACTTTTGAGATCAATAATGAAATAGCAAATGAATCATGCTATTTTGAGAATGATCTTTCTCTTTTTCTCCCTCCCTCTCTCTCTCTCACTCTCTCGTTTTCTTCTTGTAATGATCTATTTGGTTAAATCTGGCTACAATTGCACCCCCTAAGCAGCCGCCCTCTACCTCTCCCCTGTCCTCCCCCTTCTCCTGGCAACGTTGCAAGCATTGTAGCTAATTTACAATTTGCTCGTGCCACAGATTTTTAAAAATATCCCAACAAAGCGAAGAGTGGGTGGAAGTGGAGATGGAAAGAGTAAAGAGCGCTGAGAATCTATAAAACATATATAGAAGTGATTAGTTTTTTGTTTTATATTTATTTTTATATTGTTTTTTTTTTTTAGTATAGAGTGCCGCTCTCTCACTCTAACGCTCTTGCGCTGTCTCTGTCACGCTTTTGGTATTTTCTATTTGTGTTTGTTAAAAATAAAACCCACAGAGTTTATAAAACACAAAAATAAATTCAAAGGAAAAAAATGAAAATAAAAATAACAAAAACGGCAAAGCAAATGCCAGGGGAAGAGGGTGGGGGAAAGGGGGTAAAAGGGGGTGGTGGTGTTGGTGGATGGGGGCTGAAGCTGAGGCAACACTTTAGCAACAACAAAACACTTGAACCAAAAATACGGAAAATTCAAAAGAAAACAAAAAACACACACAACGAGCAGAAGACGAAGAAGCAGAAAATGCACAAAGTTAAAGCCCAAAAATAAAATGTGGCTATAATAAATTGTATGCAACAAGGCAACAGCAGCAGCAGCAGCGAGAATGTTGCTGCCGCATTGGAGTGGGGGGCGTGGCAGGTGGGGGTTGCACATGTTGCTGCCTCAGCTGGCGTCGCTGCCTCTGACTTGGGCCATGAGGTCGTGTCCGGCTGCAGTTGCTCATTGGCACAACAAAGTTGTGTACAGTGGGCACTCGCTATGAACGCACCAACGTTTAACCATTTTCTTGAGCATCATTTGCGGGCTTATTATAGCCAAACTTCACTGTCTACCTCTCGCTCTCTCGCTCTCGCTCTCTCCCTCTCTCTCTCTCGCTCTCTCGCTGTGTGCGATGGCTCGCATTGGATTTTATTTTTAGCACAATCGCCGTTTTATTTAAAAAAAAAAACAACAACAAGAAAAAGCGCAAAATACTCATACATATTTTTGTAGAGAAAACAATAAATATAGATTCATTAAGTTGTACACGCGTTTATATTTAGAACCAGAAGAAAACAGGCAGTGAAAAAGGCGCACAGCAAGTGCAACGAATTCTGCATACCCTTCCCTTGCCCCTTGTTTAATCTTAGTGAAAATGCGATACAAATCAACTGTCTTTTAAAAAAGATTCATTTGAAATGGTTTTACATTCGTTATAAATTCGTTATAAAGAATTAAGATAAAGTATTTGGACAAAACTAAAATTAAATGTACTCATTATTTTAACTTAAATGCCGTTTGAATGATACAAAACTTTCCTTAACCCATTAAGTACCCATTGAAAATTTTGAATTCTTGTAAAGGTTTATTTTGAAACTTATTCCTCGAATTTTGTAAAAAAAATGTTTGATGCAAAAAAATTCTTCAAACAATTTTAAAAAACCTTTTCGCTAATATTTTTTGTAAATTTATGAAAAATGCAAAAAAGTCACTTTTTGTATGAAAAGGAGGAAAAAGGGGTTAAAATAGTCATTTTTAGCAGTTTTCAAAAAATTAAAAAAAAAACACGCGAAAAGATTTTTGAAATATTGTTTTTGCAGTCACTATTAGAATTGTTTAAAGAATATTTTTGCATCAAAACATTATTTGAAAAAAATCGAGAAAAAAAGTTTTAAAATTGACTCTTTTTTTTTAATTAAAAATTTTCAATGGGAACTTAATGGGTTAAGTAAAGTTTTGTATCATTTAAACGAAATTGAAATTACCTTTCCATTAATGCTAAAATGTACATGAAGTAGGTTCAAATGATGAGTAGAATTAACTTTAAATGTTGTCAAAATAAACTAATATGCATCGATTAATGTAGCAAATTGGCTGAGAAAACACAGCAAAACCGCTGCACAATCAGGGTATATACAACGTGTATACTACAAATATAGAAGGAAGGAAACGCAGAGCAGCCTGCTGGCAAGTGAAACAGTCTTATAAATAAAACACTCAAAAAAAAAAACTATACGAACAAATACAAGGAATAAGGAACATAAGGTAAAAACGATGCGGACATGGATGCTAATGGAGAAGGAGGTGATCGGCCATATCTAAGATATTAAAGAATCTGCACAAAGCTAACAATGCAATGCAGTAGAAAGACAAAGATTAAAACTAGAGAACAGAGGAACAAAGAAAGACAATAGAGAAAAAAAGCTCAGGTGGTTGAAGACGAAAGATAGAAGAAAACGATGAATTAACGATGGAAATATTAAATCTGCTTTGTATTCATTAAACTCTATTAGAAATACACGATTTCATCAATAAATTTGATCAGTGAAACGTTTAAGAATGCGGAACAAAGAAGAATTTAAAAAAAAAAAGACTTGTGCATGTACAATAGAGTGCATCGACGTTATTCTTAAAAAATTGTAACCCATATTCGTAATCAACGGCCAATCCTAAGATGTTTTCAGAAAAAAACCATAGTTTTCGCCACATAAACTAATTCCTGGTTCGCGTTTTTGGAGTTGAAAAATATATTTTTTGTAAACTTTATATTATTGGCATAGTATCTTCAGATTGGTCCGATTCTGACAAGATTGGTATCAATCCTCTAATTCGGACCAGAACTTTAGAAATTCAATAGAATCAATCCGCCAATTTTCCTTGCAAGGACGAATATTATGTTTTAAGGACAGTTGGTCCTTAAATACTATGGAATTTTTAAAGTATATAGGTTACGAATTTTCAATTTTCTTGGGTCCATATAAATCGATGCATCTTAATTTTATGACATACATAAATCCTTTTTGAGTCATGTCTCATGGTTATTGAAACGTATTTCGGATCGATACTCACCTCCAGGATTTGTTGATCGATGTCCACTGGATGTGGCTTAAAGTCCAGAGATAAACTGCTCTGCGTTATACGTAAAAGTCGCTCATCATTTACCGCTTCCGGCGGCAGATCTGCAATAAAATGTTTTGTAGAGTATTACGTGGCGTTTAAAAAGAAAAAATATAAAAAAGATTTCTGAACTTTAAAAAAAAAAGATCGAATATGCGATTAATGTTATAATAACAGCTCACATGCTCTGCTTGATGAGATTCTACGTATCTATCTATAAGTGGGCGAATCATTAAGACAACTCAGCAATTCCGGGTTCGAATTCCACTAAGAATATCAATCACCTGTCAATATAACGTATTCAACAAATGACACAATTGGCAACACTTTAAGATATCCGCTATAGCAAATCGATTCCATAGTCTATCGATAAAATATCAATATTCCAAAACTTATTCCTTTACAAACATTTGCACGAATTTAAGAAACTTGTTTTTTTAATATACAAAAGTATCAGAAATATTGATAGTAAAAAAACACAATTCTAGCCTAAAGAGCCAGAAATAGTTTTAGCGTAAATGTTTATAATAAATATCGATAACAACGTGTATCGATAAAAACATTAATAATTCTAGCATGAAAAATCAGGTATTCTTAATTCAACTACTTAAATAACGTTCAGCCATCAATATCGATAGCAATATATATCGTTAATAAATCGATAATTTTAACTTCCCCGCAAATGCAATGTATTTTAACAAAATAATCTACATTTATAAAACGTACTAGTTTTATGAAAACAAAAATAAATTAATAATATCGATAAAATTACATATCGATATATGTTACTGTTAATTATCGTTGTACGTAAAAACTAAATAAAAATTACCAAATAAAATACCAAATGATGAACAACACGCCTTAGGACGCTGTGTGTGTGTGTGTGATGTGTATGTGTGTCTGTGTATATGTGTGTGTATGTGGGTGTGTTAGGCCTATTAGAGTTGATTATATAGATAAGGCCGCGCTTATCAGACGCTTTTCAAAATACATCTAAAATGAATTTTAACATGTGCTCTGTGCCCCCACCCTCTCACACTATCCATCTCCCTTTCTCTGCATCGCTCTCTCTCAGTCGCTCTCATTGCTATTGGGCTGCTCTGTCTTCATCTCTATCTCCACCGCAACGAGGCCGATTACCGAAGCGAACCAAGCCGAGTCGTATATTTGTAAGTATGTGTATGTGTGTGTGTTTTAGCATTGGTGTGAGTCTGTGTGTGTGTGTGTGTGTGTCTCTGTGTGGCTATTTTTAGTAACCTTGTACAAGTTTACAGCGATTACATGGGCCCGGCCCGAGCGCTTTTTTAGATAACCGCTCTCTGTGCTTCACTGCTATTGCTTTTTGTTTTTGCTTTTGCCTTTTCTGCGCACGTGACGACGACGACGTCGCAGTCGCAGTCGCAGTCGACATCAACGCCAACTACGACAAAGGCAACACAACACAGAAAAAGCTAAGCAAACATACATAAAAAAAAAGCAAGCGACCAGTTCCGTTTTGTCTACTTTTCAACTCTCCACCTTCTTCCCGCTCTGCTCTCCCTCTCTCCCCCTAACACCCCGCACTCCATCTCTGCAGCTGCTGCTACACGTTTTAGCATAGTCTAACTAATTTGATTTGCTTTTGTGGCGCGCAAATAAACGCCAAAAACAAAAAAAAAAAAAAAAAAAAAAAATTCCGCTACAAACTGACGACGCGACGCGTCACTGCTGCTGTCGCGGTCGCTGTCGCTGTCGCTGCTAATGGACACAAGGCAAAGTGCAGTTAACACAACAACACAAAGTGTTCATTGATAAACTGCTGGCAGCGAGTCAATCGACTTGAATCTGTTGCTCTCTCTCTCTCCCACGCACTCACACACACTCTCCTTGTCACTCGCGCTCTCTTTCTTGTGCTCTCGCTATGTCGATCAGCAATTAGACATTCGCCTGGACTGAACTAATTGCGCGCACATTTATGACTAAGCAAAATGTCCAATTGGATTGCTGCTTTAGCAATTACTGCCAGAAAAAAAAACAACAATAACAATAACAGCAACAGCAACAACGTGTACATACAAACATCTGTGTAGTTGTCTCTGTCGAACAATCTGATTGAATCGCTTACGCTCTTACGGGCAAAGCAAAAGTGAAGTGAAGTAAAATAAATAAATCAAGCAGCAGCAATAATAAAGCAAGTAAGGCAAAGTCTAGTTTTGGGCTGCTGAGAGAGGAGAGCTGCCAGTCTCTATATATAGAATGAATATAGCAAAAAGCAAATAGCAATAGTAGCAACAACAAAAACAAAAAACAATGGTAAAATACATATGTATGTTCATATATAAATACATACGCCGAGAGTCAAATGCAGCTTACTCACACCATTATACAAAATAAATATATATAAATACATACATGTGTAGTATGTGTATCTATGCAAAAGGCTGACCGAATAGGCCGTGACCTGTTGTTCTATATATAGCAGCTATTATAAATCGTGCATGGCTATGGGAGTATATATTTAGAAGCAGCAACATCGGCAGCAGAATCAGCAATAGTAACAACAAAAACGCAGCACCAACTCTCGCGCACATTGCACAAAAACTTAACATAAGAAAATAGATTAAGAGCGACCGTACAACACCCTACAAAGTTGCACTAAAAAGTAACACTATATATGTATGTAATATTTAATTTATCTTTTTAACTAAATCTAAATACATATTAATATAAAATATACAACATATGTACACAGTTAATTAAGATTAAATTATTTGATTTGCTATCAAATATACCCTATCTGCGTTTACGTAGGGTATTGGAAAATACATAACCAATACACAGCAAGAACTGCCAAACTGACAAAGAGAGCGCATAGTGAAACGAGTGAGAACAAAACGCAAGAGAGAGAGTGTGTCAATGAGAGCGTCGTTAAGCAACAGCTGCAGCTGATGTTTGCCTATGTGTGTGTGTGTGTGTGTTAGTTGTGTGACACTTGTAAGCAATACACTGGCTGCGCTGCGCTGCCCATGCTGCGCTGCAGGTGCATGCAAAATGTACGTATGAAAGAGAGAGTGATTGATGCTGCTGCTGCCGCTGCGACTGCAGTCAGCTGTTTGCAAGAAGTTTGAAACGACGTGTGTCGTCGTCGTCGTTGTCCCCAAGGTCAATTCTGTGTTGACATAGAAACCAACAGCAACAACAACAACAACAACAAGCACGTGTTTGGAACAAGTACGACATTGAGATTGAAACTGAAATCCAATTGGAAATTGAAATGACAAGCCCAACCATTTACATATGCATGAATACAATGTGTGTTAAGGGAGAGGTAATAACAACAATAATAACAACAACAATATTAAATATAATAATATTAATAAAAACAACAACAACAACAATAATTAATAACCAGACCCACTTCTCTGCTTACTTTGTTTTGAGTGATAGCAGACGACACTTGTATGCGTGCGCTCGTCTCTGTGTACATGTGTGTGTGTGTGTGCGTGTGTGTGTTGGAAAAATTTCCAGCGCTCGTCTAAAAATAGACACACTTTGCGGCAATAGCAATTTGGGTGCCTCTGGGGCGGGCCATATATAATAAGTGGGCGTGGCTCTTTCAGTTTTTGGCTTATTCCGAAGTTTTAGGTGAGAGCCTCCCAAGTGTGTGTGTGAGTGTGTGTGTAAGCAAAACCCCAGTATTACTTTTGGGAGCGTGTGTTCCCAAGCAATGTTGCCAGCAAGATTCCATTTTCATGCCAAATGAGCAGTATATGAGTATATGAGAAAGGCAACCCATTCCAATTTTCTGAATTTGGAAGGCACAAAATCTGTTAACTAGCAGGAAAGAGCGCGCAAAGCCGAAAAGCGTTACTGTTAATGCTGTTTCCTTTTTATCTCTGTTATTCTAATTGCTTATACAGTCGAACTTCCCTAACTCGAATCACCATTATCCACGAAAAAAGTTCGAGTTAGGGAGACTTCGAGTTAGGGAAGTAGAATTGTATGAAATTTGCCTAGTATTGCCACTCGATTTTGTTCGAGTTAGAGAGACTTCGAGTTAGGGAAGTTCGACTGTAATTATAACATCTTAAAAGAGAATAAGCTGCACACGAGTTTTAATTGCTTTCAAAATTAAAAAAAAAAATGTTGGTACTTTTTTTTAACCTTTCGTAAGCCCCAATCAAAGGTATATAAACATATTCGAATTTTAAATAACATTTTTCATTATGTACTTATTTGCATATCTAATTTCATCGAAAACATAACGTTTTTAAATATGCATTTTGTTTTAATTTACGTTTTAAAAACGTTCTAAACTTTAGGAACCTGCAAAAGTATCTTTTTTACGTAGCAAACGCCGCAGACATGCCTTTCTGCCTTCTACTTTCCACTTTCAGGGCAGTAGTTTTGGGAAATGAGCAATGGAAAGGAAAATGTTAGTTAGCAGTGCACAAACAGAGCCCATGCCAAAATAGCATCCAAAAGTAAGTTCTATTCATGTCTCATTATTTTTTGGCAACTGCTTTTGCGCGGAATGGGAACGTGTTTAGTTGTACGTTTTGGAAGGGACAAAGTTATACTGGGTCACTCCCGCTCTCGATATGTGTATATAAATACATACAGTTGCGGTCAAAAAAATAGTAGTGCGTGCAATGAATTTACAAAAACTTAAAATTTAAAGACTTTTAATTTATCCAAATTTTTTTTTTAAGTTTTTAAGATACGTTAATATATTGTAAATCTATCTGAGAAATCAAAGATAGTGAACAGTTATTATTTTTCGACTTAGGAATTTTTTCTTGCAATAGCCTGAAAAATGGGCGGTCAAAATAATAGTAGTGATGAACATATTCAAATATTTTAATGATGAAAACGATCCAAAGCCCCTTTTTTTTATTTAAAAGGTTAGATATGTGAAATGCACTTAATAATTAACAAATTTAATAATTTGTTGTGAAGCCTTTATCTTGAATTACCGCCTTACAACGACGGATCATGGCTTTTACATCGTTCCGTTTGTATTGAGCTCCAGGCGCTCCTAGCGATCTTCCAAAGATGAATATTATTTGTTGGTTGATGCTTGGCAATATCCTTCTTCATATCGGACCACAAATTTTCAATGGGATTTAGATCGGGGGACCGTGGTGACCACTCCACTACATTAACTTTTTTCTATGCGACCCATTCTTTCGAAGATTTGCTGATATGCTTTGGGTCTATGTCCTGTTGGAACCTCCAAATTATCGGCATATCATCTGAAAAATACGGTAGCATAGTGTCCTGCAGAATTTTAACTTGTTCGTGCCTTTTCAATTTGGTTATGATCCATTATATGGGTTGGACCCAGTAATATGAAAATGCGCCCAGGTTATTATTCTCATACCACAATGTTTGATGGTCCTGCAGGTGAATCTGGGCTGATATTCGGACTTTAACGGATACCTTACATGTTGTCGAGATCCTCGACCAGCAAAAAAAATAATTTTGGACACATCCGACCACTAGAGGTTTCTTAATTTCTCTAGGGTCAATTCAGATGATCCTTAGCAAATCGAAATCGCTTTTGGGCAGGTATTTTTTTTAATAACGGAATTTTTCACGGGCTTCTTTCTGCCAGATTATTATTTCGCAAACATCTAAGAATGTTTTACACACTTTGGTCCATACCAAAGTCCTTTTTTATAAGTGCTGCAGGAGCAAAAGTGTCGCGTTTCAAAAACCTCACTACTTTTGTCACTAGTCTTTTGGACATGGATCGAGGTCTTCCACATTTATCCTATTTTGGCGACTACTTAATGGCGTTTCTGATTATGGTTGGCAATCATCTAATCAAATTTTTCCACTTCCTTAAACGTTATCCTTTTAGAAATAAATTTTTTATAGGAGCACGCTTTTCTGGAGTGCAATGCTTGCCACGCCCCATTGTAACAACTCTAAGCAAAATATTTTTTATACAATTTATAGAAAATTATCAAATTACAAAAATAAATATCAAATCAAGTGCCTTTCCTGCTTAATATCCTTTTTTTCCACTTTTAATGCATTCACTACTATTATTTTGACCGCCCATTTTTCAGACTATTACAAGAAAAAAATTGCTAAGTCGAAAAATAATAACTGTTCACTATCTTTGATTTCTCAGATGGATTTACAATATAATAACGTATCTTAAAAAAATTAAATAAAAAATTTGGATAAATTAAAAGTCTTAAAATTTTGAGCTTTTGTAAGTTCATTGCAGGCACTACTATTTTTTTGACCGCAGCTGTACATATGTATGTGTGTGTGTGTGTGTTTCACCTTGACAAATGCAAAGCCAAAAAGCAGCACCAACAACAACAACAACAACGCAGTTTAGAAATGATTACACACACACACACACTGACAGACTCACATACACACAAATCAACTGGCAACAGAAAAAGGAGAAGAAGCAGCAGCAGCAGCAGTTGAGTGAGAGAGAGGAAGGGGTGGGGGGGAGGGATTGGGTTGATGGGTGGTTAATGGAATGGGCAACAAATATTATACGATATATAAAGCTAACGATTTTATATAACGACACACACACACTCACATAATTGAGTTCTTGTTATTCTTGGAATACCACTACAATAGATTGGGGGAGGTGGGGGAGGGTATAGAATAAACGAATATTGATGCCAATACGGGGGAGGGGGTGGCGTGGGGGGCATGACCTTTGCCAGAGCGTTGGGTCAAGGCACAAGTTGTGCGTCTTAATGACAGCAGAAAATACGACTTCCAATAAGCACAAGTCAACAGCTAAAATCCCACCCTTACCCCCCTTTCCCTAGCCACCATTCACTCACTCTGCTTCTTATCAGATATGTACAGAAGTATACAATATTTATAGTGTAACGGATATTGGGGATATTCATGCCAATACATACAGATAAAAACAAATTATTGAATTAATTATATGCTTTTTTTTACCATTAAAAGTCTTCATACAGACAGTTAATTCAAATATTATTGGCACACCTGTAATATTCAAGTTAAATTTCGACTAATTTCTAATGTCCAACAGTGATGCCAACAATTTTCCAGAAAAAATAGTCAAAACGGACAAAGAAAACAGGGATAAAAAGCTAAAAACTAAAAAACAAGACAAAGAAACAGGCCAAACTTTTATTCCTATTATTTTGTATATACATTTACCTAATTGTCAAAATAGCATTTAACGTCTCTATTTTTGTACGGTGCCTCAATTTAGTTTTTACCAAACTAACTTGTCTTAAAGCCCTCTCTACTTCTGCATTCGACCACGACAACGGTAGAAGTGTCAGAGCAAAAGTTACCACTTCTGAACAAAGGTTTTTATCCTGTTTGCTTCGGACCAAAATTTTGACGTATATTTAACATTTTCCCATTTTAAGGGGTGAACTTTGGCGTAATGGGAAACTGTTTTCGTCTTTATATCGTTTCCAATTTCAAAAAAATTCCAAAATTGGCAGTATAGAATTCAATTTTATTGACTCTAAAAAAAAGCCAGATTTTCGAATAGATGTTTAAGATTTTTCCCGGCTGATGCAGTTATAAAACAGACAAATCTTTGCGAAAAAAAGGCTAAATTGGCATCACTGATCTCCAATATATACACTCGATGGACCAAATCAATAAAATCAAAAAATAAAGTTTTTAAAACAGTTAAAGTTCGATTTTTAAAGTTACTTTCTACAGTTTTAAAACTGTTAAGCTTTTGTTAAAAATTTATCTTTTTCTGATAGTCCTTATTTAAATTAAATTTAGAATAATACTGTATCAGTACATTTTTGATATTTAGCGAAAATCTAGACTTTTGTCGGCCACTGTATACACCCACCAAACTTTTGTTTTGATCTTTTTCACTCTTTTAAAAATTTGTAGCCCTGGTGAGTAACATTTAGTACACACTGTCACACTGTATGCATATGAATGCACAGGTTGAGAACGTAACATTTCTGCAGCTTCAGAGTACATGAGTTACCGTTACTCTGCAGTTTTCTTTCTTTTTGCTGTTGTTGTTTGCTGCCCAAGTAAAGCACGCGCAAGCACACATGCATACAACATACAAAACTCTAAAAGCTTTCATATACATATGTACATATGTATGTACTGTATGTAATAAAATGTCTGTGTGGTCGATCCACGTGCCAGTTGTGGAGAAAGCGAAAGAGCGAGCGAGACAGAGAGACACAGAGTTGTGAGTTATAAGCTTCCAATTGGACGTTGTCCCAGGCAGCGTTTGCAAGCTGCACGTGGCAATTGTTGTAACAGTTTTAAAACGTAAAAGGGTGTGAGCGAAAGGGGCGAGAATGGGGCAAAAAGTTGAAGAAGTGAACGTAACGATGAAGAAGAAGCACGCAAAAGGGGGGCCGTAAGGTTAGCGCTGACGCCAGCGCTGGCGGCGACGTCGGCGCTGGCGTCGTCGTTACACATTTTCAAAGGCAAGTAAATTTTTGTTATGCTAAAAATAGAATAAAATCGATAAACGAATGTTGTTGTGTTCGTGTTGTTATTGTCGTTGTCGTTGTAGTTGCTTTTGCTTTTGGTCATACAAACAAACAGACACAAAGGCAGCAGCAGCAGCGCCGGCAAGAGAGCTTGCTCCAAAAAGGAGAGAGTGTAACTGAGTGAGCGAGCAAGGAGAGAGAGAGAGAAAGAGAGGAGCAAGGCCAGGCAAATTGTTATTGCACGTGCTTGGCATTGACAGTGGAGGCAGCAACAAAACAGCAACAACAACAACTGAAGCCGAAAGTTGAAGCTTTAAGCTAGTCAGAGCAGCACTAAGTAACAACCCACTTCCTTCCAGTGTTGGCAATTTTTAGCTATTTTCTAGCTTGACATATGGATATTATCGAAATTGCGTTTTGGCTATAAAATGAAAACAAAATTTTGCATTTTAGTATTAAAAGCTTTAAAATCTAAAATAAGAAAGGCACAATTTTTAAAGCATGTCAATTGATCCTTTTTAGTCAATTCTAGCTACTTTTTTTGAGCAAATTAGCTTTATTAGTCCTGTTACTGTTTAGAGTTTGAAATAGTTCTAGCTATTTTTTTATGGTTTGGCTTTTTAAGCTTTGCACTCCTTTTTATTTTTTTCCAAATCTAGCTATTTTTAATGCTCAAATTGTGGCAGCACTGCTTCCTTCAACATGCACACACATACATGTGCATGGATACAAGCACACTTACATACTTACTCTCTCTCACTCACTCACTCACTCACTCTCCCTCTCTTGCTGTCACAACCACTTGCTAGTCTTGGGTCTCTCGTCTGCTTCTGTCACCCGACCATGGACAATGTTCTTGTTGTTTAGCTGTCGCTGTCGCTGCCGCTGCCACTGCCACTGCCTGCTGCCCTCTGCTTGCTGCGCGCTGCTAACGCTGACAGCGCGGCCAAAGGCAAAGTCAGTAGGAGCTAAGCTGAAACTGAACTGCGTTGGCAGCGTTGTATGCTTTTGTCTTCTTATTAACAGTTATTTTTGGAATCGAGACACACACACATACACACACAAATTGTAGCATTGTGTGTGTGTGTGTATTTGTCAGCTTTTGTTTCGTTTACATTTTGAGTTATGTATTCAATTGTTATTGCGTACAACAACCTGTCAATCAGTCAGCCTATCGACTCAAGCAGCAACCAATGAACCAAGCCACCCAATAAGCATAACAGTCAATGCGAACATTTACTTACCATGTATCGGTATTCTATCGTCAGGACTAGACATTTTGCATGGAATCTGTAAGAGATCAAATTGGAAACATGTAAATAAGTTTGCCGTTCTGGTTGGAATGTTCAGTTGGACATTTTTCTGTTAAATGGAATTCCCATTTAAAATCAAAAATTAAATGTAAATGATTCATTTGATTCATTCATGTTTCATGAGTCTGAGAATTTGCAGGAAATAAACCAAAATGAGGCATGCAACATTCGCAATATGTTTTAAATTCATTGAAAAGAAATTTAATAATATATTTATGTACATACAGCTGCGGTCAAAAAAATAGTAGTGCCTGCAATGAACTTACAAAAGCTCAAAATTTAAAGACTTTTAATTTATCCAAATTTTTTATTTAATTTTTTTAAGATACGTTATTATATTGTAAATCCATCTGAGAAATCAAAGATAGTGAACAGTTATTATTTTTCGACTTAGGAATTTTTTTCTTGTAATAGTCTGAAAAATGGGCGGTCAAAATAATAGTAGTGAATGCATTAAAAGTGGAAAAAAGGATATTAAGCAGGAAAGGCACTTGATTTGATATTTATAATTGTTATTTGATAATTTTCTATAAATTGTATAAAAAATATTTTGCTTAGAGTTGTTACAATGGGGCGTGGCAAGCATTGCACTCCAGAAAAGCGTGCTCCTATAAAAAATTTATTTCAAAAAGGATAACGTTTAAGGAAGTGGAAAAATTTGATTAGATGATTGCCAACCATAATCAGAAACGCCATTAAGTAGTCGCCAAAATAGGATAAATGTGGAAGACCTCGATCCATGTCCAAAAGACAAGTGACAAAAGTAGTGAGGTTTTTGAAACGCGACCCTTTTGCTCCTGCAGCACTTAAAAAAAGGACTTTGGTATGGACCAAAGTGTGTAAAACATTCTTAGATGTTTGCGAAATAATAATCTGGCAGAAAGAAGCCCGTGAAAATTTCCGTTATTGAAAAAAATACCTGCCCAAAAGCGATTTCGATTTGCTAAGGATCATCTGAACTGACCCTAGAGAAATAAAGAAACCTCTAGTGGTCGGATGTGTTTAAAATTATTTTTATTACTGGTCGAGGATCTCGACAACATGTAAGGTATCCGTTAAAGTCCGAATATCAGCCCAGATTCACCTGCAGGACCATCAAACATTGTGGTATGAGAATAATAACCTGGGCGCATTTTCACATTATTGGGTCCAACCCATATAATGGATCATAGCCATAATGGAAAGGCACGAACAAGTGAAAATTCTGCAGGACACTATGCTACCGTATTTTTCAGATGATATGCCGATAATTTGGAGGTTCCAACGGGACATAGCCCCAAGGCATATCAGCAAATCTTCGAAAGAATGGTTCGCATAGAAAAAAGTTAATGTAGTGGAGTGGTCACCACGGTCCCCCGATCTGAATCCCATTGAAAATTTGTGGTCCGATATGAAGAAGGATATTGCCAAGCATCAACCAACAAATAATATTCATCTTTGGAAGATCGCTAGGAGCGCCTGGAGCTCAATACAAACAGAACGATGTAAAAGCCATGATCCGTCGTTGTAAGGCGGTAATTCAAGATAAAGGCTTCACATTAAATTACTAAATTTGTTAATTATTAAGTGCATTTCACATATCTAACCTTTTAAATAAAAAAAAGGGGGTTTTGGATCGTTTTCATCATTAAAATTTTTGAATATGTTCATCACTACTATTATTTTGACCGCCCATTTTTCAGGCTATTGCAAGAAAAAAATTCCTAAGTCGGAAAATAATAACTGTTCACTATCTTTGATTTCTCAGATAGATTAACAATACATTAACGTATCTTAAAAAAATTATATAAAAAATTTGGATAAATGAAAAGTCATTAAATTTTAAGTTTTTGTAAATTCATTGCACGCACTACTATTTTTTTGACCGCAACTGTATGTATGTATGTTAATATGTATGTTCTAAAGAGATTAAACATGGAAAACAGACGTCACAAATTGATAAGCGATTGGCGAGCAACAAGAGAGAGAGAGAGAGAAAGAAGCTGAGAGTCAGTCTGCTGCTGCTTCTTCTGCTTCATCGTTTCTTTTGTTTCTTTGCACTCTTCGCTTGGGTTTCGGAAAATTTTCCGAATTGATAAGAGCATTTTAAAATACAATATCTAGTGATTTCAAATATCTGATAGAACAAAATGCAATCGAAAATGTTGGAAATTTGATACAAGTACAGTGATCCCTCGCTAAGTAGAATTTATGTATAGGGTAAACAAAAGTCCGAAAAGTTCAAATTTATATTATGGAAATAATTAAAGTTATTATGTTGATATTTATGGTAGAAGTTACTTTTATTTATGTTCCTGTGATCCCAGAAAAATCCAGTTATTAATATTATAATTAAGTCATACATTTTATTGATAAAGATTTAAGTTTTAATAGATTTAGATTAGATTTAAAGATTTAATAGATGAAGTAAAACTTGTATACTTTATTTTACAAATATCAGATTCTCAAAAATGACGATTATTTTCCCCAAAGTATTTTATACTCTTATTCATAACGATAAATGGAAACACGTGACTAATGAATGAAATGACGAAACTCATTCAAGAATAGATCAACAAAATGATATATTTTTTTTCAATCATATCAATCTTATCTTGCTGAAACAAGTTAAGATTGACTGCCATATCAGATCAATGTTATGTTTTTGTTTGTATTTTTTTTCTTCTTTAGTTTTTATCAACAATTTTAGAATACCAACTGAATGACTGTACAACAACCACACCTCCTTCCTCCCCCCCCCCCTGCCTGCTCCACCATCCATTAGCAACCATAAAAGCCAACTTCCAGCTGTGAATGGGAAAATGAAAAATTGCAATTGGCCAATGAAAGAGAAAATAAAAAAAAAAAAGGAAAAAAAATGGAAAAAGTCTTTAAATTGAGCGTGCATGTTGAATACAAACTTAATACGACGGTTTATGACTCAGCTCAGCAATTTGTAGCAGGTAAATAAATTGGGTCACAGGTGCATTCAACGGAATTATCATATTCATAATGCAGCGAAAGACGATTAAATGATTATCGTCCCTTGGCCTTCAAATCAAACTATAGTTATAGAAACCGTACAGAACCCAACCCACCTTTCAGGTTGTATACCATCCAAATCCACACCTACACACACACACACACAATTTCCGCTTACTAATTACACAAACAAATAGCCAAGAACCAAGTGAATAAATATAATACACAATCAACAAAACAGACGCCAGAAAAGCAGACAAATTAAAGAAAACCAAATGAAATTTGTTCTATTCGCTTTGGGGAAAGCAGTGGGAAAAGCCCCAACAATGTGCTTAAAATAACCAATGAAATATCTGATTAATACTTAATACAATTAATTACCAAATGGCGTGATTGAGCAACTATTATTTTCCTCTTTACCTACGACAAATTAAATTTAGACGGAGAAAATCCATCAAAAATTTTATAAAAATCTAATGAAAATCAATGAAATTGCTAATTAATTATTAATGCAAATAGATCAGCCAAGTGCAATGTCAATTTGAGTGATTCACAAACTTATATTTGAATCTATCATAGCTTAAGAAATCTTATTTAGAGAGGGATCAAACCCTTGTTAGCATTAGCAACTTAAAACTTAATAAAAAATCAATGAAATTGCTAATAAATTATGATTGCAATTAAAAACTAGTCGGTGGTGCTACAGTCGAGCGGTACTTGACTGTCGGAGACCCCGTACTTATTATAAAGATATCTCAAACAACAAAAAGAATTTCATACTAAGACTTAATTTGGACTGATCGTTCCTATGGCAGCTATATGATATAGTAATCCGATTTCAATCAAATTTGGTCAGTATGTATAGTACCATGCCAAATGCATAATCTGTCAGTTTGGTTAAGATATCTCAAACAACAAAAAGATTTTCATACTAAGACTTTATTTGGACTGATCGTTCCTATGGCAGCTATATGATATAGTAATCCGATTTCAATCAAATTTGGTTTGAATGTATGGGACCATCTTTTGTGAATATTCTGTCAGTTTGATTGAAATATCTCGAACAGCAAAAAAGTTTTCCATACTAAGACTTGATTTTCAACTGATCGTTCCTATGGCAGCTATATGATATAGTAATCCAATTTCAATCAAATTTGGTCAGAATGTATGAGACCATCTTTTATGCATATTCTGTCAGCTTGGTTGAAATATCTCAAACAACAAAAAAGATTTTCATACTAAGACTTGATTTTCGACTGATTGTTTCTATGCCAGCTATATGATATAGCGGCCCGATCCAAAATCTAAAACAAACTCGATCTGCTCTTAATATAGACGAGCCTACATACCAAGTTTGGAGTCTCTAGCTCTTATAGTCTCTGAGATCTAGGCGCTCTTACAGACGGACAGACGGACAGACAGACATGGCTAAATCGACTCGGCTGTTGATGCTTATCAAGAATATATATACTTTATGGGGTCTGCCACGCCTCCTTCTGCCTGTTACGCACATTTTTTTTTGTGACAAAGTTAATAGACCCCTTTACTTTTTTAAAGTACGGGGTCTAACAAGTGCATCCACAATTCAAGCGAGTCATGTGTCAATTTTCATTTCTTTCTAACAAGCAAACCAATTTTAAGTGGAGCAAATGCATCAAAAATTCATTCAAAATCGATGAAATTGCTTATTAATAATAAATGCAAAAAAGTCTGTCTAGTGCAATCAGAAATACAAATTACATTTACAAATTTACAAAAAATTAAAGTTTTAAAGTTGCTTCTCGAGCTTATTGGTAGTCCAATTAACTTAATTTCTTCAGAAAAATATGCTCCATCGAAGTATTTATTTACTTATGAAAATATCTCATTGATTCAGTAGAAATTTCGACTGGCAAAGTCCAATGCACATGTGATTTTAAGTTTCCTGGGAATTCTCTTTCGCTATTACATCATTATTTATCATTTTTTATTATCAGCACTGTTAAAAAAAACTATTGAAGCCACCTAATTTCTGTTAATTTTAAGTTTTGGCCTTGCAAATTTTAAGTCATTTTAAAATAGAAAATTAATGTTAAAGATGATTTTCTAATGGTTTTTAATTTGTATTAAAAAAGTCCATATTTAATGATTTAAATGAAATCTAAAACAAATTTAAAACTATGATATTTATTTATTATTTATTTATTTATTTATTGTCAGGCTAAAAGCAGCCGACACAACAATTAATTTAAAAATATGACATTAAAATTAAAAAAATTATATATATTATATTTAAGTCGTAAAATAAATTTAAATTTAAATTAAAATTAAATACTCTGGGGAATCTAAAATGGAAAAGAAAATTTTTGGCCCAACATTTGCTGCAAGGATTGGGGAAAACCCAGAAAAACCCAATCAGACCAAATTGATATTAATAAGTAGTTAGTTGGTAAGACTAGTTAAAAATGATAATATAGAGGCTTTAACAGTGGGCGGAGAACGCTCGAAACTAATCGTACGGTACAGACTATTATAATCAGCACACAGAATACGAAGAGGTTCGTAACGTTGAAACAATAATTATTTGTCTATTTTAAAATAAAAGTAGAAAATAAACTATTTTATCTAAGAAAATTAACAAATAATTTTAATTTGAAAATTTGTTTAAATCAAAGTTTATAACTAACAATGAATTAAACAGAAATTAATACACTAGTCGGCATATTTATTTTGACAACATTTAAAGTTAAATATATCCATATTTTGATCTTACTTCATGTATATTTTGGCATCAATGGAAAGGTCATTTCAATTCCGTTTGAATGATACAAAACTTTTCTTAACCCATTAAGTACCCATTGAAAATTTTGAATTTTAAAAAACGTCAATTTTAAAACTTTTTTCCTCGATTTTTTTCAAACAATTTTTTGATACAATTCTTCATACGATTTTAATAGTGACTGCATGAATGTACATGAAGTAGGATCAAATTATGGATATATTTAACTTTTAATGTTGGTATGTTTTGGTAGCCAGATTCTTTGTATAGAAAGTGACTAAACGTAATTTCCATAGTTTTCAATTACACGAGTATGAGTGTTCACTGTAGTAGCACGCACATGCATAGGTAATGTGTATTGAGTGTAGTGTGAGTATAGCGTATAACGAATAGTATAATGAAACAATGAATCTTTATCGCATTTGGTTCATTTCATTTGAATGCAAATGGAGCTTTTGGTTTCTTGCATTATTAATGTACAACGTAGAAAATAATTTATGGAAGGATTCACAGTTGGGGGGGATTTCGTATACAGTTTTTGCGTTTTTAAAACGCATATTTTAGCCTTAAATTTAAGCATTGCAAATTCGCATTGCGTGGGGGAAGGGAGGCGGTGCAATGGAATTGTAATTGTAGTTGTAATTGACATTACATTAATTACACGAATTCCATTCAGTTATTTTCTTTATCTATTTTTATCGCTGTCGCTACGAATTTCCAATGAAAGCGACGTTTAACGAAAAAAAAGGCAAACAGCAATAAAAACAATTGAAATAAAAAAAAGCGCAACAAGCGACAGGGGCAGCGACAGCGGCAGAGGCAGCGACGTCGACATCGGCATCGTAGCTATGCGTAACGAAATGACAATAAAATCAAATGACGTTTTGTTCTTGTTTTTGTTGTTTCCGCAGCCAGCCTACAACGTCATGCCGACGATGCAGTCGACGTCGACGTCGACATCGTCGCAAACGCAGATTATGAGAGCAGCTTCAAAATGCGCGTTGTTGTTGTTGTTGTTACTATTGCTGTTTGCTGTTTCTTTTGGCACCTCTGTCTTTCCCCCTCTCCAAACGCAAAGCTTACATACGCACAGTATGTCGAGTAATTGTTTTGACAAAATAACAAATTTCACACATTTTATTTTGCAACACATAAAATAAATTTCTTTATTTCTTTTTATTTTCTTATTTTACTATAGTTTCCTTTGATAAAATAATACGAATAATTTTTAAAAACAAATAAAAATAACTATGTGCATTTTTTTTTTCTTATTTTCAAACCAATTACAAAACTAACTGTTTTGTCAATTGAAGAAATGTCGTCAAAGTTTAAATGACGCGCCGCCAACGCCGACGACGCGTCGCTGCTGCTGCGTGACTGACCAGCAAAAGCAAAGAAGAAACAAAAACGTTGTTTTTCTCTGAGCTCGCTCTGTCTGCTGAGCCGCCGCCGCCATCGTCTATGTTGATAACTAAATGACAAAGTGAACCTAACCAGTTCAATGCGCTTTGCGTTGCTCCCCGCTGCCACTGCCGCTGTCGCAGTCGCTGCCTCTGTTGATGCTGGAGGAAGCTTTTTGTGTGCGTTGCCGGCCGATGTCGCCGTCGGCGTCGACGCTGACGCCGACCCACTGTGTAGAAGAGAAATGGCAGCGACTGCGATGCCAACTTCATTACAAACTTTACGTCGACAAACAACAAATAGCGAGAGGCGAAAAATCACCAAATACATACACAACAACAACCAGGCAGCAGCAGCAGCGGCAGCGGCAGCACTTCGTTTAGCACGCACACACTTGTTACATAAATAACGGCGAAATGAGTGTGAGTAGCAAAAATGAAAGAAAAGAAAATAACAACACAAGACGAAAAAGAAGTCGTCGTGCTGAACCTGAGCAACGACGGCTGTTCAGCGCACACGCACACACACACGCACACTGGCACACAAATGCCTGTGATCTAATAAGAATTTTTTTTTGAATTGGACAAAAACATACTTGCTATTATACAGACATACATATGTACATACCTCTTCAAAGTGGCGCGAACAGCTCGACGGGCCTATAAATGTTGTTGATTTTATTTTCGCTGTTATTCTTATTGTTGTTGTTGTTTTTTGTTTTTACTGCTGCTGCTGCTGCTGCCAACGCGCGCGACGCACACGAACGCACGGTTTTCCAAAAAAAAAACTTTTCACAATGCGAAAATTATTATAAAAAAAAACACACACAAGAAAAAAATTAAATACTCTGGCAAAAATAAAAGCAACACAGAAACTAAAGACAACGACTCTCGCTCTCTCTCTTCTTTCTCTCGCAACTAGAGGAGCTCACATGTACGGATGTGTATGTATAAAAGTGTGTGTGTGTGTGTGTGCACACAAACACCAAAGCAGCAACGACGACGAATTCACGACTTTTTGTATGCGTGTATGAGTGCGTGTGTACGTTGTTTTTTTTTTTAAAATTTTTTTTTTGTCACTTCACATATTCACAAACAGATTCGCATTTTTTTAGTACTAGTATTAGTACTACCACAACTAAAAATGTACATTTGTATGTATGTACATCTGCTGGTAATATAATTATTTTTTTTTTTTGTTTCGCCCACAATTTGGTCAGCTTTTTGCTTGTTTGCTGGTATTTTTCGCACTTGCTTTTCACCACTGTGACAGTTGATGTTGTTGTTGCTGGTGGCTGTTGTTGTTGTTGATGATTCTGCTGCCACTTTACTACACGCGTAGTTCGTATGCAAAAACAACGTAAAAAAAAACCAACAAAAAAGACAACAAAAAGTTACCCAACACTACTGCAACAACAGCTGTTCACACCAGTTTTCTAGCTCGAACTCGACTCCCTTTTCTAGCTCAAATTGAAATTGTGTGTCAATTTATTTTGTTGAGCTCTTTTGCTTGACGAAGCAAAAGCGAGAAGAAACAACCGTCTCCGACAACGAAGAGCGTAAAAATGAACAACAAAAATGCGAGAGCAATGTCTATCGATACATATCGCCATGCAGTCGATTTCACCGATTGTAGTTGAATCAGTGTTGCTGCTCGACACGTCGACGTTTTCCCACACTAACTGCAGTGTTGCATTTTGAATGGCGCGAAATCAAATACATTGGCCTGTAAGCTTTCAAATTACATTTGTTTATTTGTAGCGTATGATACAAAAGAGACAAAAAAAAAACAAAAAAAAAACACGGAAATTATTATTTATGCAAATGTGTTTGTGCAGCGATGAGCGTGGGGGCGATAATATAAAATGAATTATACTATAAATTCGAATACGAGGTCTCCTCAATAGTAACCATAATGACCACCATGATGATACGGATAGAAACCGCCGTGATGGCCACCATAATAGGGCGTGGCATGATGCACATACTCGTAGCCGCCATAATAGGGACTGGCAAAGCCATAGCCGCCATAATGACCATGTCCGCCATGACCGCCATAGCCGCCATAGCCGCCGTGGCCATAATGTCCATAGCCAAAGCCATAAATGCCACGTTTGTTATGAACTGCCTTTTTCTCCTTGGGCCGCCGACTAGCTCATCGGAACTCTCCTCGGGTGTAGGTCCCAACCCTGGCCCGCAGTCCATAACGGATATCGATATTCTATCGATAATATCGAACAGCTGCTAACATACTGACACTAACATCACTAACAAACAAAACCAAAACAGAGACGCAATAAATGCACAAAATTAAACTGCAGCGACAACAAAAAAAAAAGAACACAGGTAAATATTATACGAAATGGCGAACAGAAAACTACTAATCCTTCTTTTCTCTCCAAACAGAGTCCATTGGGTGGACCCAGGCGTACCCACCCTGCCTGAGGCGGAACCACTCATCGCCTCCCTGATGCTGGCCAGTTGGCCAGATGACCAATCTCAGCCTGCGTCGGCTGTCATGTTTCCCCTCCCCCCTTTTACACAGAAGAGTTAGCCGGGCATTATTTCGGATTCAGGTAAGTATAATTTCTTAAATTTTTTTGTAGTTAATTCTAACAATTTTATAATATTATTTTCTTTACAGGTATTTCGACAACAAAAAAATTCAACAGGAAAATCAATAGACAACAAAACAGCTGAGGAACAGTGGGACAATAACAATCTTTTGTCGGATTAGGTGCTGCAAGAAGCATCTGTTGATGGCGGAGACGCCGCCGGAAAATTGTTAATAAATATAATGTATATGTATATATATATATGTATAAAGTGGGTAAGTGTTTGTTTGTATATATAGATATGTATGTTTTTGGTATATAATCTTAACGCTACCTTGCCTGCCTAAAGGAGCTCTCTTTGGGTGGGTAAGGGGCGATATATATCAAGAGTAGTTTTTGTGCTTTTAGATGTACATATGTATGTGTATAAATATATATATATGTTCTTTGATTATTGCTTTTGCATGTATCGTATTTGTGTGTTTGCTGTTTAAGTGTTCTGAAACTGTTGTTTGCCTACTAACATAAATATCTTTTAATTTAATTTACTTTACTTTAATTTTACTTTATAAATTTACTTTATTATTTTCTTTACTTTTATATTGTCTAAATTTTAAGTTTTAATTTTAAACATATTTTTATAATTTCTAGATTTTAAGTTTTTTGTATCTTTTATCCAATATTGTTTAATTTTTTATTTTAACAAATTACTTTATATTTTTGGTTTTTAGTCTGATTTTGTGACTTTATTATTTTTATAATTTTTGTATTTTACTTGTATACATTTTAATTTGCAGTCACGTTTTTATTTCAAAATAAACATAAACGAACAAAAAAATGTTAACTTTATTTTTCTTTTTTGTTCTCCTGGCCGAATGTAGGGGTCGATCTGCTCTTCCTTTCAATAGCAAACTAATCCACGGAGGTGTGGTGGACAAAATGGAGCGGACTCACTCGATTATAGTGGCTGCCTCAGCGCAACTTTTGCTGTAAGTTGCTGCGATGCCGCCTCTGGTGATCGCTGGACAAAACAGCTCCTTCCCAAAAATCTCTGCTGCGGCTGTCGTACTGACTGCTACCTGTTGTGCTCGCCGGCACTGGACAGGCAGAGCATAAAAGAGTGTTGCGGCTGAATGCTGCGGGACTTGCGGTTTGTGATGCTGCTGAGGAGGCACTTGGCCACTTGGAGGCAACTTTTATATTAACGAAACGATATCTCTATGTTAAATTTTCGCTCGACAAGGTTAAGTCTGACTTGACTCCCTTGGAGCATAACACACCCGCTCTCGATCAATGTAATTTTCAGACTCCCTTCTGCAGCAGCAACGTGGGTGCAAAATCACTCATTGCAATTTGCAATCCACAGTTGCTGCTGCCGAAGTGCATTTGCACTCAATTCGAGTCGGCGGTCAGGGGCATGAGGGGCATAGAGCATCTGTACGTCTCGCTCATGTGAACTCTTTCTGACCTTGGAGTTGCCACCCCCCCAAGACAGAAGACTATCGATATCGCAACTATCGACCCCCCCCTAGAGTTTTGCCGCGCTGACGCAAACGATTAATATCAATTTGTAACAACACCCCCCCCCTAGATCGTTTGCGCTCAGCCGCATCCTGTCCAGCGCCCAACGTAGGCCACACCCACGACAATACCTAGTCTAGCAGCAGATGGAAACGTTGGATCCGACACCACCAGCGCCCACCGAAGGTAAGCAAGTTTCATCCTATGACCGCAGATCCTTGGCATGAAACACGCCTAACGCTCTTCCTTGCAGATCCTCCAGTTCATATGCGTTGTCTCCTACTGCTCGGACGACGCGGCTCTTCAGGAACTTCCTGGCAAACTTGGCGTTGAAGGCTTTGCCAAAATTACTGAGTGCAAAGTTTCGTCTCCACACTTCCTGTCCCGGCACTAGATGGAACTGCCTTGCGCGTTGGTCATACCGTTGGCGGCTTCGTTCGTAAGCGGCATGGAGATGTTGCTTCACCTGTCCTCGGATTACATCGAGTCTGTCCTTCGCATCCAGATCCGAGATGTCATGATCAGATAGAGATCTCAATTTCCTGGCCAGCTTGTAGGAGGATCCGTTCAAATACATGTGTTGGCCAAACACAGCAAAGAACGGAGTCACTCCCGTGGCCGTATGCACTGCGTTCCGTATTGACACCTCCACCTCGGGTAAGTACACATCCCATTCTCTGTGATCCTGCTCTAAATAAGTTCTTATCGCAGACAGCACGGATCGGTTCACTCGCTCGGCGGCGTTGCTCTGAGGTGAATACACGGGCGTTCGCAAATGGGTTATTCCAAAGGCTTTGATCATCGCCTCAAAACTTTTGGAGATAAACTGCCGCCCGTTATCCGAGTGTATCACCTCAGGCACGCCAAACTTGAAGAAAACTTCGTGGACAAGGAAATTGACCACGTCTGCAGCAGAAGCTTCCCGCATCGCTTTAAGGAACGTAAATTTGGAGAAGTGATCCACGACGATAAAGATCCAGGCGTGTCCACGTTTGGATCGGGGGTACTTTCCCAGAAAGTCGATGTAAATCTTCTGGAATGGTCTGTCAGTGAGTACCTCCTTTCCGATGCCTACTTGCATTGTATAGTTTTGGGCCTTCGTCTCCTTACAGACTTCGCATTTCCGCACGTAGTCACGGACTTGGATGACCATACCAGGCCAGTAGAACTGCCTGCGTAGCGCGTGTAGAGTCTTCCCCATGCCTCCATGTGCAGCTGTCTCTTCCGTGTGCGCTTTCTGGATAAGCCCTGCCGTCAACGATTCTGGAATCCATAACTTCCAGCTCGTGCCCTCCACTTCATCCTCCAGTGCTGCATGCGTCATCCTCTTGAACAGCATCCCGTTCTGGACTTTCAAGTCGGGTAATCGCTGCTCCTGGCTCAACACCTCCTGGACGAGTTCCTGATAATCTGGCGACTCGAACTCCAGTGTCTCAAAACCGAGCAGGTCCTCCGGCGTGATCTCCACCTCCTCCACGCTCCTGGACAACGTGTCTGCCACCACATTATCGGCGCCCTTCTTGTAGCGCATCGAGAACGGAAAAGCCTGTAACTCCAGTGACCACCTCGCTAGTCTGCCACTTAAGTCTTTAAGACTCATAAGCCACTGCAAGCTGGCGTGATCCGTGATCACGGTGAATGGCATCATCTCGACATACGGGCGGAATCGATGAATTGCAAGCTTCGCGGCTAAGCACTCCTTCTCCGTCACCGTATAGTTAATTTGATGCTTGTTCAGCTTAGCCGAGAAGAATGCGATCGGCCTCTCTTGTTGTTCGTCGTCCAGCTGGAATAACACTGCTCCTACTCCAAAATGAGAAGCATCGCACTGGATATAGAATGGCTTCTTGAAGTCTGCGTGGACCAACACCGGAGCTGTGGTAAGTGCTGATTTTAATTTCCCCACAGCTTCTACAGCTTCCTCGCTTAATTGGAATTTTCCGGCCTTCTTTTTCAGAGCGTCAGTGAGTGGAACGGAGATTTCCGCGAAATTCTTGATAAATCGGCGATACCATCCCGCGGTGCCCAGGAAACTTCTCAGCTCCTTGGTGTTTCTGGGAGTCGGGATATTCTTGATTGCCTCCACTCTGCCAGGATCCATCCTCAATGATCCGCCGCCTATGATGTATCCCAGGTAGTTCAGAGTCCGGAAGCAAAACTTGGATTTTGCCATTCCTATCGTGAGATTTGCCTTTCTCAAACACTCTGCAACTAACCTGAGATACTTCATGTGCGTTGGGAAATCTGCGGATATAATCAAGAGGTCGTCCAAGTATACGAAGACGTTCGACCTCAATGCTGTCGGGATCACCTTGTCCATGAGCCTGCATAATTGTTGCGCCGCATTGCAGAGACCGAATGGCATGTGCCGGAACTGGTACAGCGGCCTCCCTGGTACTGTAAATGCGGTATAGGCCCTGCTCTTCTCCTCCAGCTCGATCTGCCAAAACGCAAACTTGAGGTCGACGCTCGAGATGAAGTGCGTCTCGTCGATTCTGGACAAGATGCCTTCGATGCATGGCAGCGGGTAAGCATCCTTCACGGTAACGCTATTTAATTTGCGAGCGTCTAAACAAAATCTATTTTTCCCAGGACGCATGACAACTGTAGTTCTGTTGCTCCAGGGACTGTCGCTCTCTTCAATAATGCCCAGCTGCAACATCTTATCCACTTCGGCCCATACGATCTCCTGCTTGGCCGGAGACAGAGGATAATGTCGGTCTTTCACGGGTTCGGTTCCTTCAATCAGCTGTATCCGATGCTGTAGCAGGTGAGTCTTGCCTAAACCGTCCTTCTCGAACTGGAGAAATTCGCGTTTTACGGCTTCTAATTGAGTCACCTGCCTCTCTTCCAGGTCCCACATCTCCGGATCAGACACGACATCATCCTCGTCCCGGTAATACGATATGTCCGTATTCGTAGTTGTCGCCTCGGAAACTTCAGGATCTGCTTTATGAATAGTCGGTGCCCCAAGCACGTCAGGAGCAATCTCAAAAGCCCTCCAGAAGTCGATGCCAAGGTACAATTCCTGCTGCAGGTCAGGACACATGTAAAATACAATTTCTTGTACTCGCTCTTTGTATTTTACAGGCAGCACGACTCGTCCCAAGATTGGACGACTTGCTCCTGCCGCTGTCCTCACCATCGAGGCGTATGGCTGCACAGGCCATTCGAGTTCCTCGACCAACTCCCGGCATCCTCGTCCCAGCAAGCTGACTGACGCTCCTGTGTCGAGCAGTCCTTTCATCTTGCGTCCAGTTATCTCCACATCCGCAAATACACGTGGATCCGTGTTGTCGTCCCTCTGCACAGCCTCGATGATCTGACGCCTCGTCATCCTGCGTCGACGAAAGCGTGCTCGCGCTTTCAAAATGCGTCGAGTGGCCAGTGTCATCCCCTCCAGTTGTCGTTCACCAAAAATCCTGTTACGGGCCGACATGTATGCTCGAACGCGTTCTTCGTACGGTAGACCTCGTAGTGTATTTCCTTTGACGATTCTTATTTCCTTGCTCTTATCCTGATCCTTATCCTTACTGTTATCCTTATATTCATATTTATCCTTATTTTTATTCGTATCCATGTAATTGCTTATTTCATTTTTTATTATTCCATTTAATTCAGACTTGGCGATTGGACTCTTCTCATGCTCTACATTCTGCCGAATCTGACGTCCTTCTTTTCCGCGGTCGCCGTTCCCGAGCGCGCCTGTCCCGCTCGCACCGCGCTCATCCTGGCGTTTCCCGGACAATCTACGCATTGTGGGCTAAACGTGTCGGGCTTACCGCAAAGGTAGCAGAAAATCTTTCGCTCCTTGGAGAGGCAGTCACGCCAAACGTGATCAAGCTGGCCACAATTCCAGCAGACTACTCTCGGTCTGATCGATGCCTCCTCCAAGTCCTCGGGTGGCGGCTCTGGCTCACGAGGCAAAAAGTCAACTTCATGGACTGACGGCTTTCCTCCGTGTGAATAACGTGGCTGCTGCGCGTATCCAGAGCGCGTCCTGCGCCTGGCATTCCGCTCTACCTCGATACACTCTTGGCGCAGCTCATCAACGGTAATTATGTCCATTGCGTATACGTATTTTGCCAAGCTTTCCTTTAATCCTCGTTTTATAATTTTAACCAGCTCCCGATCCCTGAGCGGCTTCTGGAAACGAGCGGCAAGCTGGCGCATGTGATGAATATAATCATCAACTCCCTCGCTGGCGTTTTGCTCCCGCTGCAGCAATTCCTGCATCAGCTCGTGCTCCGTCTGGTAGCCCCGGAAACGGTCGAGAAGTGCCTGGCGTAGATACGACCAAGTGTCGACTCGGGAGTGCCTCACGTGTACCCAGTACCATTCTCTGGCCCGACCGGCCAAGAGAAGATGGAATCCTTGGAGCACTTCCCTCCACGCGCAGCGATACTGCCTCTGCAGGAACTCCACTCGGAATATGAAGTCCTCGACCGAGTGCATCGAGTCCTCGCCATCGAACTTCACGTTCCATCGCTCCAGCTTCAGGTAAGTACGGTCATTATTATTATTATTCCGTGTATTCACATACTGTTGTCTCTCGTTTAGACGCGGACTCCTGGTTGGCGGATTCCTCCAGTTGGCTGGCTGCGGCGGCTCGTAAACTGGGCTGCTCGACTCTGGCTCTTGGAGCAGATTCGGTCTCCTTGACCTCACAGAAGGCGGACGAGTTCCTTGTGGCGGCTGCACTTCCGGTCGCTTCAGCACGGCTCCCGTACTCGGAGCTGGTCCTGGCGGATGTGGACGCGTTGTGGCGGAGGCTTCGCTCCTCGAGCCACCTACTTGCGGTCCGTAAAGGTCAGTCACCTGCTTCATCATATCCAAGAAGCCATTGCGGATGACATCCTGGAGCTGCTGGCCAACGCCTGGCGGTAGTGACGAGCGATACGTCTCGTGTGCCTGTGCCACGGCTGCGTTTATCGCGGATCTGAGAGCCGAATCCATCTGCAGCTCCGGCTGAGCTTGTGTAGCCGCCTCCTCCTCCATCAGCTGTTTAATCGGCTGAGGTTCTTTCTCTGGAAACTTGCGGTAATTCATAGGAGTCCTTTGCAAACTCCCGGACGGACGTGGCTGTGCCGGACCCGCTGCGCCTTCGGTTTCCCAATCTGTCTCATCCGGCATGGTCAACAAAACTAATCGCCCTCACAAAATGTAATATTTAATAAATAAACAACAACAAAATAAATAGAAAAACTAACAAATAAATAAATACTGCCTAAAACTACAAAACCTAGAATTTAATTAAATAAATAATACAAAAAGAAAACGAGAAAAAAAATGTAACTAACACCTATTATAAAAATCCTGCCGAGAAACAAAAAAAAACAATAAATAAATAAATAAATTTGAACAAAAACTAACTCACAAAAATATTTCTTCTATTTTATTCAACAAAAAGGGGAGAGAAAACAAATCCTGACACAGACTAACCAACATTTTACTACGCACAATTTGGAGAAACAAAGGACAAACATTTAAGCACTCGTGAGATGCACTATTCCTCACTCGAATGAGGAACGACATCCCAGGAGTGCTAACTGAGGTCTATTCGGCTTCTGTCTCGCTTCTGGTCGCAATCGGGACGTGCTGTGGGGCAGGTGCGGCGCAGGTGCAATCCTGTATTGCCCTGGGTCACCTGTCACCAATGCTCTACAACAACAAAGGTCAGCACGCACCCGATGCAAACACAGAAGGAGACAGAACGAATAGTATTAAACGACAAAAAAAAATAAATAATAAACTAACCAAACAGAAAACAACAACCTAACCTAATATCACCTATATCACAGAAAAAAATTACTAAATGACTCCGGCAGCCAGTCGCGAACAATTCGCCCAGTGCGAACGTGTCGACTGCTGCCCTCGTCACCTCGAAAATTCCCCGCGCTCTAAGGAGATACCAAGCCGGACTATGGTTTCCTCGCACTCCGGAATTACGCTGCCCTCTGCGCGATTGTGGGCCACCTACACGGCCACACAAGACATCAGAGCGAGCGAATCCCGGAGACGAGGAAATTTGAAAACTATCGACAAAAGTATCTAATTTTATTTTTTTAAATTTGCAAGTGGCTTTTCAGCCACCTGTTCATTTAATTTGGGCGCCAATCTGTTATGAACTGCCTTTTTCTCCTTGGGCCGCCGACTAGCTCATCGGAACTCTCCTCGGGTGTAGGTCCCAACCCTGGCCCGCAGTCCATAACGGATATCGATATTCTATCGATAATATCGAACAGCTGCTAACATACTGACACTAACATCACTAACAAACAAAACCAAAACAGAGACGCAATAAATGCACAAAATTAAACTGCAGCGACAACAAAAAAAAAGAACACAGGTAAATATTATACGAAATGGCGAACAGAAAACTACTAATCCTTCTTTTCTCTCCAAACAGAGTCCATTGGGTGGACCCAGGCGTACCCACCCTGCCTGAGGCGGAACCACTCATCGCCTCCCTGATGCTGGCCAGTTGGCCAGATGACCAATCTCAGCCTGCGTCGGCTGTCATGTTTCCCCTCCCCCCTTTTACACAGAAGAGTTAGCCGGGCATTATTTCGGATTCAGGTAAGTATAATTTCTTAAATTTTTTTGTAGTTAATTCTAACAATTTTATAATATTATTTTCTTTACAGGTATTTCGACAACAAAAAAATTCAACAGGAAAATCAATAGACAACAAAACAGCTGAGGAACAGTGGGACAATAACAATCTTTTGTCGGATTAGGTGCTGCAAGAAGCATCTGTTGATGGCGGAGACGCCGCCGGAAAATTGTTAATAAATATAATGTATATGTATATATATATATGTATAAAGTGGGTAAGTGTTTGTTTGTATATATAGATATGTATGTTTTTGGTATATAATCTTAACGCTACCTTGCCTGCCTAAAGGAGCTCTCTTTGGGTGGGTAAGGGGCGATATATATCAAGAGTAGTTTTTGTGCTTTTAGATGTACATATGTATGTGTATAAATATATATATATGTTCTTTGATTATTGCTTTTGCATGTATCGTATTTGTGTGTTTGCTGTTTAAGTGTTCTGAAACTGTTGTTTGCCTACTAACATAAATATCTTTTAATTTAATTTACTTTACTTTAATTTTACTTTATAAATTTACTTTATTATTTTCTTTACTTTTATATTGTCTAAATTTTAAGTTTTAATTTTAAACATATTTTTATAATTTCTAGATTTTAAGTTTTTTGTATCTTTTATCCAATATTGTTTAATTTTTTATTTTAACAAATTACTTTATATTTTTGGTTTTTAGTCTGATTTTGTGACTTTATTATTTTTATAATTTTTGTATTTTACTTGTATACATTTTAATTTGCAGTCACGTTTTTATTTCAAAATAAACATAAACGAACAAAAAAATGTTAACTTTATTTTTCTTTTTTGTTCTCCTGGCCGAATGTAGGGGTCGATCTGCTCTTCCTTTCAATAGCAAACTAATCCACGGAGGTGTGGTGGACAAAATGGAGCGGACTCACTCGATTATAGTGGCTGCCTCAGCGCAACTTTTGCTGTAAGTTGCTGCGATGCCGCCTCTGGTGATCGCTGGACAAAACAGCTCCTTCCCAAAAATCTCTGCTGCGGCTGTCGTACTGACTGCTACCTGTTGTGCTCGCCGGCACTGGACAGGCAGAGCATAAAAGAGTGTTGCGGCTGAATGCTGCGGGACTTGCGGTTTGTGATGCTGCTGAGGAGGCACTTGGCCACTTGGAGGCAACTTTTATATTAACGAAACGATATCTCTATGTTAAATTTTCGCTCGACAAGGTTAAGTCTGACTTGACTCCCTTGGAGCATAACACACCCGCTCTCGATCAATGTAATTTTCAGACTCCCTTCTGCAGCAGCAACGTGGGTGCAAAATCACTCATTGCAATTTGCAATCCACAGTTGCTGCTGCCGAAGTGCATTTGCACTCAATTCGAGTCGGCGGTCAGGGGCATGAGGGGCATAGAGCATCTGTACGTCTCGCTCATGTGAACTCTTTCTGACCTTGGAGTTGCCACCCCCCCAAGACAGAAGACTATCGATATCGCAACTATCGACCCCCCCCTAGAGTTTTGCCGCGCTGACGCAAACGATTAATATCAATTTGTAACAACACCCCCCCCCTAGATCGTTTGCGCTCAGCCGCATCCTGTCCAGCGCCCAACGTAGGCCACACCCACGACAATACCTAGTCTAGCAGCAGATGGAAACGTTGGATCCGACACCACCAGCGCCCACCGAAGGTAAGCAAGTTTCATCCTATGACCGCAGATCCTTGGCATGAAACACGCCTAACGCTCTTCCTTGCAGATCCTCCAGTTCATATGCGTTGTCTCCTACTGCTCGGACGACGCGGCTCTTCAGGAACTTCCTGGCAAACTTGGCGTTGAAGGCTTTGCCAAAATTACTGAGTGCAAAGTTTCGTCTCCACACTTCCTGTCCCGGCACTAGATGGAACTGCCTTGCGCGTTGGTCATACCGTTGGCGGCTTCGTTCGTAAGCGGCATGGAGATGTTGCTTCACCTGTCCTCGGATTACATCGAGTCTGTCCTTCGCATCCAGATCCGAGATGTCATGATCAGATAGAGATCTCAATTTCCTGGCCAGCTTGTAGGAGGATCCGTTCAAATACATGTGTTGGCCAAACACAGCAAAGAACGGAGTCACTCCCGTGGCCGTATGCACTGCGTTCCGTATTGACACCTCCACCTCGGGTAAGTACACATCCCATTCTCTGTGATCCTGCTCTAAATAAGTTCTTATCGCAGACAGCACGGATCGGTTCACTCGCTCGGCGGCGTTGCTCTGAGGTGAATACACGGGCGTTCGCAAATGGGTTATTCCAAAGGCTTTGATCATCGCCTCAAAACTTTTGGAGATAAACTGCCGCCCGTTATCCGAGTGTATCACCTCAGGCACGCCAAACTTGAAGAAAACTTCGTGGACAAGGAAATTGACCACGTCTGCAGCAGAAGCTTCCCGCATCGCTTTAAGGAACGTAAATTTGGAGAAGTGATCCACGACGATAAAGATCCAGGCGTGTCCACGTTTGGATCGGGGGTACTTTCCCAGAAAGTCGATGTAAATCTTCTGGAATGGTCTGTCAGTGAGTACCTCCTTTCCGATGCCTACTTGCATTGTATAGTTTTGGGCCTTCGTCTCCTTACAGACTTCGCATTTCCGCACGTAGTCACGGACTTGGATGACCATACCAGGCCAGTAGAACTGCCTGCGTAGCGCGTGTAGAGTCTTCCCCATGCCTCCATGTGCAGCTGTCTCTTCCGTGTGCGCTTTCTGGATAAGCCCTGCCGTCAACGATTCTGGAATCCATAACTTCCAGCTCGTGCCCTCCACTTCATCCTCCAGTGCTGCATGCGTCATCCTCTTGAACAGCATCCCGTTCTGGACTTTCAAGTCGGGTAATCGCTGCTCCTGGCTCAACACCTCCTGGACGAGTTCCTGATAATCTGGCGACTCGAACTCCAGTGTCTCAAAACCGAGCAGGTCCTCCGGCGTGATCTCCACCTCCTCCACGCTCCTGGACAACGTGTCTGCCACCACATTATCGGCGCCCTTCTTGTAGCGCATCGAGAACGGAAAAGCCTGTAACTCCAGTGACCACCTCGCTAGTCTGCCACTTAAGTCTTTAAGACTCATAAGCCACTGCAAGCTGGCGTGATCCGTGATCACGGTGAATGGCATCATCTCGACATACGGGCGGAATCGATGAATTGCAAGCTTCGCGGCTAAGCACTCCTTCTCCGTCACCGTATAGTTAATTTGATGCTTGTTCAGCTTAGCCGAGAAGAATGCGATCGGCCTCTCTTGTTGTTCGTCGTCCAGCTGGAATAACACTGCTCCTACTCCAAAATGAGAAGCATCGCACTGGATATAGAATGGCTTCTTGAAGTCTGCGTGGACCAACACCGGAGCTGTGGTAAGTGCTGATTTTAATTTCCCCACAGCTTCTACAGCTTCCTCGCTTAATTGGAATTTTCCGGCCTTCTTTTTCAGAGCGTCAGTGAGTGGAACGGAGATTTCCGCGAAATTCTTGATAAATCGGCGATACCATCCCGCGGTGCCCAGGAAACTTCTCAGCTCCTTGGTGTTTCTGGGAGTCGGGATATTCTTGATTGCCTCCACTCTGCCAGGATCCATCCTCAATGATCCGCCGCCTATGATGTATCCCAGGTAGTTCAGAGTCCGGAAGCAAAACTTGGATTTTGCCATTCCTATCGTGAGATTTGCCTTTCTCAAACACTCTGCAACTAACCTGAGATACTTCATGTGCGTTGGGAAATCTGCGGATATAATCAAGAGGTCGTCCAAGTATACGAAGACGTTCGACCTCAATGCTGTCGGGATCACCTTGTCCATGAGCCTGCATAATTGTTGCGCCGCATTGCAGAGACCGAATGGCATGTGCCGGAACTGGTACAGCGGCCTCCCTGGTACTGTAAATGCGGTATAGGCCCTGCTCTTCTCCTCCAGCTCGATCTGCCAAAACGCAAACTTGAGGTCGACGCTCGAGATGAAGTGCGTCTCGTCGATTCTGGACAAGATGCCTTCGATGCATGGCAGCGGGTAAGCATCCTTCACGGTAACGCTATTTAATTTGCGAGCGTCTAAACAAAATCTATTTTTCCCAGGACGCATGACAACTGTAGTTCTGTTGCTCCAGGGACTGTCGCTCTCTTCAATAATGCCCAGCTGCAACATCTTATCCACTTCGGCCCATACGATCTCCTGCTTGGCCGGAGACAGAGGATAATGTCGGTCTTTCACGGGTTCGGTTCCTTCAATCAGCTGTATCCGATGCTGTAGCAGGTGAGTCTTGCCTAAACCGTCCTTCTCGAACTGGAGAAATTCGCGTTTTACGGCTTCTAATTGAGTCACCTGCCTCTCTTCCAGGTCCCACATCTCCGGATCAGACACGACATCATCCTCGTCCCGGTAATACGATATGTCCGTATTCGTAGTTGTCGCCTCGGAAACTTCAGGATCTGCTTTATGAATAGTCGGTGCCCCAAGCACGTCAGGAGCAATCTCAAAAGCCCTCCAGAAGTCGATGCCAAGGTACAATTCCTGCTGCAGGTCAGGACACATGTAAAATACAATTTCTTGTACTCGCTCTTTGTATTTTACAGGCAGCACGACTCGTCCCAAGATTGGACGACTTGCTCCTGCCGCTGTCCTCACCATCGAGGCGTATGGCTGCACAGGCCATTCGAGTTCCTCGACCAACTCCCGGCATCCTCGTCCCAGCAAGCTGACTGACGCTCCTGTGTCGAGCAGTCCTTTCATCTTGCGTCCAGTTATCTCCACATCCGCAAATACACGTGGATCCGTGTTGTCGTCCCTCTGCACAGCCTCGATGATCTGACGCCTCGTCATCCTGCGTCGACGAAAGCGTGCTCGCGCTTTCAAAATGCGTCGAGTGGCCAGTGTCATCCCCTCCAGTTGTCGTTCACCAAAAATCCTGTTACGGGCCGACATGTATGCTCGAACGCGTTCTTCGTACGGTAGACCTCGTAGTGTATTTCCTTTGACGATTCTTATTTCCTTGCTCTTATCCTGATCCTTATCCTTACTGTTATCCTTATATTCATATTTATCCTTATTTTTATTCGTATCCATGTAATTGCTTATTTCATTTTTTATTATTCCATTTAATTCAGACTTGGCGATTGGACTCTTCTCATGCTCTACATTCTGCCGAATCTGACGTCCTTCTTTTCCGCGGTCGCCGTTCCCGAGCGCGCCTGTCCCGCTCGCACCGCGCTCATCCTGGCGTTTCCCGGACAATCTACGCATTGTGGGCTAAACGTGTCGGGCTTACCGCAAAGGTAGCAGAAAATCTTTCGCTCCTTGGAGAGGCAGTCACGCCAAACGTGATCAAGCTGGCCACAATTCCAGCAGACTACTCTCGGTCTGATCGATGCCTCCTCCAAGTCCTCGGGTGGCGGCTCTGGCTCACGAGGCAAAAAGTCAACTTCATGGACTGACGGCTTTCCTCCGTGTGAATAACGTGGCTGCTGCGCGTATCCAGAGCGCGTCCTGCGCCTGGCATTCCGCTCTACCTCGATACACTCTTGGCGCAGCTCATCAACGGTAATTATGTCCATTGCGTATACGTATTTTGCCAAGCTTTCCTTTAATCCTCGTTTTATAATTTTAACCAGCTCCCGATCCCTGAGCGGCTTCTGGAAACGAGCGGCAAGCTGGCGCATGTGATGAATATAATCATCAACTCCCTCGCTGGCGTTTTGCTCCCGCTGCAGCAATTCCTGCATCAGCTCGTGCTCCGTCTGGTAGCCCCGGAAACGGTCGAGAAGTGCCTGGCGTAGATACGACCAAGTGTCGACTCGGGAGTGCCTCACGTGTACCCAGTACCATTCTCTGGCCCGACCGGCCAAGAGAAGATGGAATCCTTGGAGCACTTCCCTCCACGCGCAGCGATACTGCCTCTGCAGGAACTCCACTCGGAATATGAAGTCCTCGACCGAGTGCATCGAGTCCTCGCCATCGAACTTCACGTTCCATCGCTCCAGCTTCAGGTAAGTACGGTCATTATTATTATTATTCCGTGTATTCACATACTGTTGTCTCTCGTTTAGACGCGGACTCCTGGTTGGCGGATTCCTCCAGTTGGCTGGCTGCGGCGGCTCGTAAACTGGGCTGCTCGACTCTGGCTCTTGGAGCAGATTCGGTCTCCTTGACCTCACAGAAGGCGGACGAGTTCCTTGTGGCGGCTGCACTTCCGGTCGCTTCAGCACGGCTCCCGTACTCGGAGCTGGTCCTGGCGGATGTGGACGCGTTGTGGCGGAGGCTTCGCTCCTCGAGCCACCTACTTGCGGTCCGTAAAGGTCAGTCACCTGCTTCATCATATCCAAGAAGCCATTGCGGATGACATCCTGGAGCTGCTGGCCAACGCCTGGCGGTAGTGACGAGCGATACGTCTCGTGTGCCTGTGCCACGGCTGCGTTTATCGCGGATCTGAGAGCCGAATCCATCTGCAGCTCCGGCTGAGCTTGTGTAGCCGCCTCCTCCTCCATCAGCTGTTTAATCGGCTGAGGTTCTTTCTCTGGAAACTTGCGGTAATTCATAGGAGTCCTTTGCAAACTCCCGGACGGACGTGGCTGTGCCGGACCCGCTGCGCCTTCGGTTTCCCAATCTGTCTCATCCGGCATGGTCAACAAAACTAATCGCCCTCACAAAATGTAATATTTAATAAATAAACAACAACAAAATAAATAGAAAAACTAACAAATAAATAAATACTGCCTAAAACTACAAAACCTAGAATTTAATTAAATAAATAATACAAAAAGAAAACGAGAAAAAAAATGTAACTAACACCTATTATAAAAATCCTGCCGAGAAACAAAAAAAAACAATAAATAAATAAATAAATTTGAACAAAAACTAACTCACAAAAATATTTCTTCTATTTTATTCAACAAAAAGGGGAGAGAAAACAAATCCTGACACAGACTAACCAACATTTTACTACGCACAATTTGGAGAAACAAAGGACAAACATTTAAGCACTCGTGAGATGCACTATTCCTCACTCGAATGAGGAACGACATCCCAGGAGTGCTAACTGAGGTCTATTCGGCTTCTGTCTCGCTTCTGGTCGCAATCGGGACGTGCTGTGGGGCAGGTGCGGCGCAGGTGCAATCCTGTATTGCCCTGGGTCACCTGTCACCAATGCTCTACAACAACAAAGGTCAGCACGCACCCGATGCAAACACAGAAGGAGACAGAACGAATAGTATTAAACGACAAAAAAAAAATAAATAATAAACTAACCAAACAGAAAACAACAACCTAACCTAATATCACCTATATCACAGAAAAAAATTACTAAATGACTCCGGCAGCCAGTCGCGAACAATTCGCCCAGTGCGAACGTGTCGACTGCTGCCCTCGTCACCTCGAAAATTCCCCGCGCTCTAAGGAGATACCAAGCCGGACTATGGTTTCCTCGCACTCCGGAATTACGCTGCCCTCTGCGCGATTGTGGGCCACCTACACGGCCACACAAGACATCAGAGCGAGCGAATCCCGGAGACGAGGAAATTTGAAAACTATCGACAAAAGTATCTAATTTTATTTTTTTAAATTTGCAAGTGGCTTTTCAGCCACCTGTTCATTTAAATTGGGCGCCAATCTGTTATGAACTGCCTTTTTCTCCTTGGGCCGCCGACTAGCTCATCGGAACTCTCCTCGGGTGTAGGTCCCAACCCTGGCCCGCAGTCCATAACGGATATCGATATTCTATCGATAATATCGAACAGCTGCTAACATACTGACACTAACATCACTAACAAACAAAACCAAAACAGAGACGCAATAAATGCACAAAATTAAACTGCAGCGACAACAAAAAAAAAGGAACACAGGTAAATATTATACGAAATGGCGAACAGAAAACTACTAATCCTTCTTTTCTCTCCAAACAGAGTCCATTGGGTGGACCCAGGCGTACCCACCCTGCCTGAGGCGGAACCACTCATCGCCTCCCTGATGCTGGCCAGTTGGCCAGATGACCAATCTCAGCCTGCGTCGGCTGTCATGTTTCCCCTCCCCCCTTTTACACAGAAGAGTTAGCCGGGCATTATTTCGGATTCAGGTAAGTATAATTTCTTAAATTTTTTTGTAGTTAATTCTAACAATTTTATAATATTATTTTCTTTACAGGTATTTCGACAACAAAAAAATTCAACAGGAAAATCAATAGACAACAAAACAGCTGAGGAACAGTGGGACAATAACAATCTTTTGTCGGATTAGGTGCTGCAAGAAGCATCTGTTGATGGCGGAGACGCCGCCGGAAAATTGTTAATAAATATAATGTATATGTATATATATATATGTATAAAGTGGGTAAGTGTTTGTTTGTATATATAGATATGTATGTTTTTGGTATATAATCTTAACGCTACCTTGCCTGCCTAAAGGAGCTCTCTTTGGGTGGGTAAGGGGCGATATATATCAAGAGTAGTTTTTGTGCTTTTAGATGTACATATGTATGTGTATAAATATATATATATGTTCTTTGATTATTGCTTTTGCATGTATCGTATTTGTGTGTTTGCTGTTTAAGTGTTCTGAAACTGTTGTTTGCCTACTAACATAAATATCTTTTAATTTAATTTACTTTACTTTAATTTTACTTTATAAATTTACTTTATTATTTTCTTTACTTTTATATTGTCTAAATTTTAAGTTTTAATTTTAAACATATTTTTATAATTTCTAGATTTTAAGTTTTTTGTATCTTTTATCCAATATTGTTTAATTTTTTATTTTAACAAATTACTTTATATTTTTGGTTTTTAGTCTGATTTTGTGACTTTATTATTTTTATAATTTTTGTATTTTACTTGTATACATTTTAATTTGCAGTCACGTTTTTATTTCAAAATAAACATAAACGAACAAAAAAATGTTAACTTTATTTTTCTTTTTTGTTCTCCTGGCCGAATGTAGGGGTCGATCTGCTCTTCCTTTCAATAGCAAACTAATCCACGGAGGTGTGGTGGACAAAATGGAGCGGACTCACTCGATTATAGTGGCTGCCTCAGCGCAACTTTTGCTGTAAGTTGCTGCGATGCCGCCTCTGGTGATCGCTGGACAAAACAGCTCCTTCCCAAAAATCTCTGCTGCGGCTGTCGTACTGACTGCTACCTGTTGTGCTCGCCGGCACTGGACAGGCAGAGCATAAAAGAGTGTTGCGGCTGAATGCTGCGGGACTTGCGGTTTGTGATGCTGCTGAGGAGGCACTTGGCCACTTGGAGGCAACTTTTATATTAACGAAACGATATCTCTATGTTAAATTTTCGCTCGACAAGGTTAAGTCTGACTTGACTCCCTTGGAGCATAACACACCCGCTCTCGATCAATGTAATTTTCAGACTCCCTTCTGCAGCAGCAACGTGGGTGCAAAATCACTCATTGCAATTTGCAATCCACAGTTGCTGCTGCCGAAGTGCATTTGCACTCAATTCGAGTCGGCGGTCAGGGGCATGAGGGGCATAGAGCATCTGTACGTCTCGCTCATGTGAACTCTTTCTGACCTTGGAGTTGCCACCCCCCAAGACAGAAGACTATCGATATCGCAACTATCGACCCCCCCTAGAGTTTTGCCGCGCTGACGCAAACGATTAATATCAATTTGTAACAACACCCCCCCCCTAGATCGTTTGCGCTCAGCCGCATCCTGTCCAGCGCCCAACGTAGGCCACACCCACGACAATACCTAGTCTAGCAGCAGATGGAAACGTTGGATCCGACACCACCAGCGCCCACCGAAGGTAAGCAAGTTTCATCCTATGACCGCAGATCCTTGGCATGAAACACGCCTAACGCTCTTCCTTGCAGATCCTCCAGTTCATATGCGTTGTCTCCTACTGCTCGGACGACGCGGCTCTTCAGGAACTTCCTGGCAAACTTGGCGTTGAAGGCTTTGCCAAAATTACTGAGTGCAAAGTTTCGTCTCCACACTTCCTGTCCCGGCACTAGATGGAACTGCCTTGCGCGTTGGTCATACCGTTGGCGGCTTCGTTCGTAAGCGGCATGGAGATGTTGCTTCACCTGTCCTCGGATTACATCGAGTCTGTCCTTCGCATCCAGATCCGAGATGTCATGATCAGATAGAGATCTCAATTTCCTGGCCAGCTTGTAGGAGGATCCGTTCAAATACATGTGTTGGCCAAACACAGCAAAGAACGGAGTCACTCCCGTGGCCGTATGCACTGCGTTCCGTATTGACACCTCCACCTCGGGTAAGTACACATCCCATTCTCTGTGATCCTGCTCTAAATAAGTTCTTATCGCAGACAGCACGGATCGGTTCACTCGCTCGGCGGCGTTGCTCTGAGGTGAATACACGGGCGTTCGCAAATGGGTTATTCCAAAGGCTTTGATCATCGCCTCAAAACTTTTGGAGATAAACTGCCGCCCGTTATCCGAGTGTATCACCTCAGGCACGCCAAACTTGAAGAAAACTTCGTGGACAAGGAAATTGACCACGTCTGCAGCAGAAGCTTCCCGCATCGCTTTAAGGAACGTAAATTTGGAGAAGTGATCCACGACGATAAAGATCCAGGCGTGTCCACGTTTGGATCGGGGGTACTTTCCCAGAAAGTCGATGTAAATCTTCTGGAATGGTCTGTCAGTGAGTACCTCCTTTCCGATGCCTACTTGCATTGTATAGTTTTGGGCCTTCGTCTCCTTACAGACTTCGCATTTCCGCACGTAGTCACGGACTTGGATGACCATACCAGGCCAGTAGAACTGCCTGCGTAGCGCGTGTAGAGTCTTCCCCATGCCTCCATGTGCAGCTGTCTCTTCCGTGTGCGCTTTCTGGATAAGCCCTGCCGTCAACGATTCTGGAATCCATAACTTCCAGCTCGTGCCCTCCACTTCATCCTCCAGTGCTGCATGCGTCATCCTCTTGAACAGCATCCCGTTCTGGACTTTCAAGTCGGGTAATCGCTGCTCCTGGCTCAACACCTCCTGGACGAGTTCCTGATAATCTGGCGACTCGAACTCCAGTGTCTCAAAACCGAGCAGGTCCTCCGGCGTGATCTCCACCTCCTCCACGCTCCTGGACAACGTGTCTGCCACCACATTATCGGCGCCCTTCTTGTAGCGCATCGAGAACGGAAAAGCCTGTAACTCCAGTGACCACCTCGCTAGTCTGCCACTTAAGTCTTTAAGACTCATAAGCCACTGCAAGCTGGCGTGATCCGTGATCACGGTGAATGGCATCATCTCGACATACGGGCGGAATCGATGAATTGCAAGCTTCGCGGCTAAGCACTCCTTCTCCGTCACCGTATAGTTAATTTGATGCTTGTTCAGCTTAGCCGAGAAGAATGCGATCGGCCTCTCTTGTTGTTCGTCGTCCAGCTGGAATAACACTGCTCCTACTCCAAAATGAGAAGCATCGCACTGGATATAGAATGGCTTCTTGAAGTCTGCGTGGACCAACACCGGAGCTGTGGTAAGTGCTGATTTTAATTTCCCCACAGCTTCTACAGCTTCCTCGCTTAATTGGAATTTTCCGGCTAACTTTTTCTTGTTAAAGGGGGAGGGGGAACCATGATGACCGACGCAGACTGAGATTGGCCAATCTGGCCAACTGGCCAGCATCAGGGAGGCGATGAGCTTTTCCGCCTCAGGCAGGGTGGGTACGCCTGGGTCCACCCAATGGACTCTGTTTGGAGAGAAAAGAAGGATTAGTAGTTTTCTGTTCGCCATTTCGTATAATATTTACCTGTGTTCATTTTTTTTGTTGTCGCTGCAGTTTAATTTTGTGCATTTATTGCGTCTCTGTTTTGGTTTTGTTTGTTAGTGATGTTAGTGTCAGTATGTTAGCAGCTGTTCGATATTATCGATAGAATATCGATATCCGTTATGGACTGCGGGCCAGGGTTGGGACCTACACCCGAGGAGAGTTCCGATGAGCTAGTCGGCGGCCCAAGGAGAAAAAGGCAGTTCATAACACGTTTCTCCGTCTTCTTTTCGGCCACAGTTGAGTCCAGTTCGGCATCGGGAGCTGCCGCTGCGGGCTCAGCAATGGCCGCCAGGCAGTTGACCAGGCACATGGCAAGAATCACGAAAACACACTGAAAAAAAATATTTTAAAATCCTTTAAGTCAGGAATTGTAAATGAGCTTCAAAAAATCAGAAAAAAATGTGACATGGATGAATGAAAAAAACTGAGAATCTTATTTTGTGTGGAATATCCTGCAAATGATTAATTGTTAATTTAAAAATTTTATTTTAGAAAAAAAAATTTGTTTTCTTTCTCAATTTAAGATTAAAAACTATAAAATAATATTGCAAATTCAAAAAATCATTTAGTGACTTAAATTTTAAAGTTGTTAAACAAATATATTAATATAATTGATTTATGTTATTATAAAAATAACTGCTATTTTTAATATTTAAAAATATCAAATGATTTTTGTATGAACAATTAAATTAAAGTATTAATTTTTGTTTATTTTCTAATTTGTTTTGATTGAAAAAATCATTTAGTAACTTCAATTTTAAAATTGTTTAACAAACCTAATAATAAAATTTATTGCTATTTTAAATTTTTAAAAATATCAAATGATTTTTGCATGAAAAATTAGCTTAAAGTATTAATTTTTGATTATTTTCTAATTTGTTTTGATTGAAATAATCATTTAGTAACTTCAATTTTAAAATTGTTTAACAAACCTAATAAAACAATTTATTGCTATTTAAATTTTTAAAAATATCAAATGATTTTTGTATGAAAAATTAGCTTATGTATTAATTTTTGATTATTTTCTAATTTGTTTTGATTTAGACCGATTAAGAAAACTGTTTTTTTTTTTTTATTAATAAATTTTTGATTGTTTTTGAATTGAAAAATCAGTAATCTTTAAATGTTCCTTATAAAAATAACTCTTATTTGAAATTTTTCAAAATTTTTTTCAAATTGAAATTTAAGTGTTTTTTTGAAATTTTTTTAAAAACTGATTTATATTTTTTTTTAATTTAATTACTTTACTTTGCATTGTTTTCTAAATCATAATCGTTATGATCCCTAAATTTGTTTTGATTGCTTACCAGATACTTCATGTTGAGGATGCTGAGGATTTGTTTATGATATTATTTGAATAACAATGATGCGACTGCTGCTGAAGCTAAAGCTTAATTGTTGATTGTTTGCCAGAGTTGCAGGGCTTTTATAGTTAAGAGCCATTCATTGTGCTACAGTTAACAATTATGCAAAAGCCATAATAACAATAACAACAACAACAGCAACAACAACAACGATTGTTGCCGTTGCCTGCATTCAATGCATGACGAGGCTTCAGTTTCAACTTGAGCTGAAATCAAATATTGCGTCTGTCTATGTCTCATCGACGAGCCCCAAAAGGTCAGCTAAGATACCCCTCCCCATCCCCCCTCTAACTTCCTATCTCTTACCCTCTACGACTTGTGGGCGTTGCAACTAACGTTTTCCGCTTAGAACTCTTGATTTGTGGCAAGCTTGCGCAAAAGAAAAATATGGAAAAAATAAAATTATTAAGTAATTTTTGCATTAACGGAAGCTGTTGCAACAATTGCAATTGCAACAATCTTGGGGCGCAACACGATCCACGTGTTGACACAGTTAATGCGCGCCACACTCGGATCAAATGCCGCTTTCACCTGACATGCGATAGCTGCAACATGCAACATGTCACATGCAACATGCCACATGCAACATACGCCACTTTTAGGGGCGCGACTACGAGTGCATATACACATGTTCATATGTACAGTGTGCCACTAATGTCTTCATACAGCATAAATTTGTCAAATTTACCTATAATAAAGTTGTTTTGATGCGGGCTTCTTATATTAATCTTTTATTTACTTAAATTCCGTTCTAATGATACAAAAATTTCTTTAATCCATTAAGTACCCTACCCATTAATTTTCAAAAATCTCTACGCTAGTATTTTTTATAATTTTTTGAAAATTGCTAAAAAGCCACTTTTTGTATAAATACGGGAGGTTAAAATAGTAATTTTTAGGATTTTCAAAAAATTTTAAAAAATACTAGCGAAGAGATTTTTGAACATTTTTATTTGCAGACACTTTTAAAATTGTTTGAAGAATTTTTCTGCATCTAAATATTATTTGAAAAAAATCGAGGAAAAAAGTCAAAAAATTTGCATTTTTTCAAATTCAAAATTTTTGAAGGTTACTTAATGGGTTAAAGAAATTTTTGTATCATTAGAACGGGATTTAGGACAATAAAAGATAAATATAAGAAACTCGCATCAAACCAATTTTAATATAGACAAATTTGACAAATTTATGCTGTATGAAGACATTAGTGGCACACTGTACGTATGTTCATACAGTTAGTCACATTACTTTTTGACAAATTAAAAAAATTTGCATGTTTTTTAAAAAAAAATATATATATTATTTTTATTTTTTTATTTGACAAATTTCAAAATTTGCACATTTTATTCAAAAAGAAAATTTTCATTTTTAATTTTCTTTTTATCTATTCAATTTCAATTCTATTTTATTTTGAAATTACAAAACTTGTATATTTTAGTAAAAGATAAAATAAAATCCCTCTTTTCTAGCTATACGTTTTCTTATTTTACAGTTGCTTGTGCTTCTAACTAAATTAATTAAATAGATATATTTGTTTAACTATTTTTAAATCAAAACAACATTTTTTATATTTTTTTTCTTTTTATTTATTATATATTGTACATACAGCTGCGGTCAAAAAAATAGTAGTGCCTGCAATGAACTTACAAAAGCTCAAAATTTAAAGACTTTTAATTTATCCAAATTTTTTATTTAATTTTTTTAAGATACGTTATTATATTGTAAGTCCATCTGAGAAATCAAAGATAGTGAACAGTTATTATTTTTCGACTTAGGAATTTTTTTCTTGCAATAGCCTGAAAAATGGGCGGTCAAAATAATAGTAGTGAATGCCTTAAAAGTGGAAAAAAAGGATATTAAGCAGGAAAGGCACTTGATTTGATATTTATAATTGTAATTTGATAATTTTCTATAAATTGTATAAAAAATATTTTGCTTAGAGTTGTTACAATGGGGCGTGACAAGCATTGCACTCCAGAAAAGCGTGCTCCTATAAAAAATTTATTTCTAAAAGGATAACGTTTAAGGAAGTGGAAAAATTTGATTAGATGATTGCCAACCATAATCAGAAACGCCATTAAGTAGTCGCCAAAATAGGATAAATGTGGAACACCTCGATCCATGTCCAAAAGACTAGTGACAAAAGTAGTGAGGTTTTTGAAACGCGACCCTTTTGCTCCTGCAGCACTTATAAAAAAGAACTTTGGTATGGACCAAAGTGTGTAAAACATTCTTAGATGTTTGCAAAATAATAATCTGGCAGAAAGAAGCCCGTGAAAAATTCCGTTATTAAAAAAAATACCTGCCCAAAAGCGATTTCGATTTGCTAAGGATCATCTGCATTGACCCTAGAGAAATAAAGAAACCTCTAGTGGTCGGATGTGTCCAAAATTATTTTTTATGCTGGTCGAGTATCTCGACAACATGTAAGGTATCCGTTAAAGTCCGAATATTAGCCCAGATTCACCTGCAGGACCATCAAACATTGTGGTATGAGAATAATAACCTGGGCGCATTTTCACATTACTGGGTCCAACCCATATAATGGATCATAACCATAATGGAAAGGCACGAACATGTGAAAATTCTGCAGGACATTATGCTACCGTATTTTTCAGATGATATGCCGATAATTTGGAGGTTCCAACAAGACATAGACCCAAAGCAAATCAGCAAATCTTCGAAAGAATGGTTCGCATAGAAAAAAGTTAATGTAGTGCAGTGGTCACCACGGTCCCCCGATCTGAATCCCATTGAAAATTTGTGGTCCGATATGAAGAAGGATTTTGCCAAGCATCAACCAACAAATAATATTCATCTTTGGAAGATCGCTAGGAGCACCTGGAGCTCAATACAAACAGAACGATGTAAAAGCCATAATCCGTCGTTTTAAGGCGGTAATTCAAGATAAAGGCTTCACAACAAATTATTAAATTTGTTAATTATTAAGTGCATTTCACATATCTAACCTTTTAAATAAAAAAAAGGGGTTTTGGATCGTTTTCATCATTAAAATATTTGAATATGTTCATCACTACTATTATTTTGACCGCCCATTTTTCAGGCTATTGCAAGAAAAAAATTCCTAAGTCGAAAAATAATAACTGTTTACTATCTTTGATTTCTCAGATAGATTAACAATATATAAAGGTATCTTAAAAAAATTATATAAAAAATTTGGATAAATGAAAAGTCATTAAATTTTGAGTTTTTGTAAATTCATTGCACGCACTACTATTTTTTTGACCGCAACTGTACATGTTTACTATTTATTTTAAAAAAAGGTCTAAAAAATCTATCTATTAAGCTCAACTATTTCTAAAATTAAAACAAAAACACACACATTCAAGTTTTCTTTTCCCTTGTCTTTGGTCAAAATAATTACTTGACATACTGTATGTAACTCAATTGCTCCTGTGACTCTCGCAGTGTGGCAAGCAAGTCAAATGGCAAAAACCCCGTGGGAAATGCATTTTTTATTTCGAAAATTATTTATTCCACAATTGTTTTTGACATTTTTAATTAAATCAACAGCAACAACAGCAACAACAACAACAACAACAGCAAGTCCACAATCAATTACAATAACAAACTGCAAGCAAGCACGACTGCGAAAGATACAAATAGTTTTATGGAGATTAATACATTAAGATATTCATCAAACTAACTGTGCTCAGTTTTTTAAAACAGCTCGTTGAAAAAAAGCTTTCGAAAGTTTATTTTTAAAAGATTTTGAGTTTGATTTTCACCTATGCTAGTAATGTCTCTTTATGGGTTTTTAAGAGGTTTGATTTCATACTGAATTTCTAGTGTTATTTTGGTAACAGAAAATGTCAAAGTTGGTTTAAATTTTGGGCTTCAAAAAATAATTTTCACATGTTTTTACGGGTTTTTGGAACTCATGTCAGTCAAAATTTATTTTAAATTAAGAGTTCAGCAAAAAATTTTTAATTAAAGATTTAAGATATGTTTTTGAGCTTAATATTATCTTTTTTTTATAGTTTGCAAAAATTTCCGATTTTATTTTTAATTTTATATTGCATTTTAACAAAGATTCGTAAAATTTTTTTGAGAAATAATTTTTTAAAAATTGTTTT
>JBAMBJ010002100.1:0-83520 GCA_037043495.1 Drosophila recens
TTAGCTCCAATCATTTAAATTTTTCCCCTCCCACTTACACCTGTTTATCTCACGAACCAGGTGAGTTTCTCAAAAGTCTTAGTATGCACATTTGTAAGTTTAATTAATACCTTTCGATCGGTATATAGCTCGACCTGATCGGACAGTCATAGCAAATTTTCCATTCTTCCTGTGTATATATGCTAGTCGCCTTCGCACCCTTCGTGCTGCTTTCGTCACTAGCGCGGACTGCCGTCCGCAGTGATTTGGACATTTGGTTGGCTTTTAATTACCGCTGTTGCCGATCGGTTTTATTTGTTGAATAGCTGTGTTGGCTTTTCCCCCCATCTCCTTCATTTGCCTCTCGTCTTTTATTTGCTTGTGCGACAAATTTGTCAAAAAATGTTTGACTGTTTGACGTTTTTTCTTGTGTGTGTGTTTGGGGACGGTAAAAGATGCATTTTCCCAGATATCAGTCGGTCAGTCAATCGGTCAGTTTGCTCACCTTTCCCCCTTCCCCCCCCGTCCCATGTTGTTGTTTGCCTTTTATTGATAGGCTAATTTAATTAAGTTTCAGCTGCAGTTGTAGTTGTAGTTGTCGTTGTCCATTCCGATTAAACTTCAATCAAGCGTTAACAATTTTAATTAAATTATTTCGAAATGTAATTATAAATGTTCATGTCATGCATAAATTGTGTTATTCATTTATTTAGCAATAATTGCCCCGCCACGCCCCCTTTGCCGTGTCGCCTCTTCCGCCCTCAACATTTTGAATAAATAATCACAACGTTGGCAAAAACAAAAAAAAAAAAAAGCAGAGCATAAAAATGAATTTCATAAATTGGCAGAGCATGAAAACGAACAAAAAAAAAAAGAAATTGTGGGAAAGCGCAAAGGAAAATGGCAACTGTAAAATATGGCAACAATCGACACACACACACACACACACGGACATGGGACATTGGACATGTCAGGACATGCACAGAGCTGCGTCATGATGTCCTGTTGTTGTCCTGTCGTCGTCAATCTGTCACATTTGTTAAATGCTGCATTAATCCCAAAGCGTGTCCGCCTCTCCTCTCTTCTCCTCTCCTTTTATCTCTTGTTGCCCTCTCTCCTTGTTTCCCCCTCCCCTCGTCTCGTTTTTACCCAGCTTCTATTGTTATCCTGTAATTATTCAGGGCATGTCCTGATTCCTATAATTTTTTAGCAAATAAAAAAAAATAATTTTCCGACAAATTTGCGAAAATCGATGTCATTAAAATATCTACTTTGTAACATTTGTATTTATCGATAAATTACAGCAATCGATATGTCACTTTAATATCTATATTGCAACATTTGAATTTATCGATAATTTGCAGTTATCGATATGTCACAAAAGTATCTGTTTAGGTATAATATTTTTCTTAAACCAAATGTTTTGTTGCAATCTCAACGTTGTAACAGTAAATAAACAACTTGAAATCTATCGATTTATACACTTCGATTAATCAAATTTGTAACAGTAATTTAATCGAGTTTTTTCAAACTGAAGACTAACAACTTTACCATTCGATAAGTTGTTCTGCTTGTAACAAATTATCGATTGTCATCGATACGTTTCGATTTTCATCGATTGTTATCGATTGTTATCGATTGCTATCGTGGCCATAATAAACATTTTCTCTGAACAATTTTGTGCTTTTATCATATTTTACATTTGTTTCTTTTCTGCTCATTGCTATCGATTGTTATCGATTGGTATGTAAACCACACTTGTCCATTTGCTAACATGTTCTCTAACAAATTACATTCAATTAGCTTTAGAATCTGCTCTGCCATACGTGCAAAGTGTGTGTGTGTTTGTTTTTAGAGCCCACTGTGCGACAGTGGGTCGACAACGTCAACAGGCATCAACTGCAATTCAATTCAATTAACGCGTTGGTTAAAAGCTCTGCGCAATTAGCTTTTCTTTTCAGTTATGTCCAATGTGCTGTCTTGCTCACTCTGTGTGTGTGTGTATGGGTTGGAGGGGGATGAGTTGAGGGTCAAACATTTTTGCTGATCTTTGCAGTAAGTTGGCAAATTGCCTGCCAGCAGCCAATGGAGCGAGTGCAACAAACACACACACATACACACACAAACACACACACACATACAGCTGTCAACTGTTGGCTTTTGTCTTACACACACACACACACACACAGTCACAGTCACAGTCACAGTCACATTGACTGTAAAACTGCTGCTGAGCCTTTTGGTCATGTTGACAAGCAGCCCAGCATTTTCCTCTTCCCCACCTCTTATCTTTATCTCTCTCTCCTCGCCCGCTCTCTTTTTCTTTCTCCCTCTCTCTCTCTCTCACTCCCTCTCTCTCTCTCTCTCTCTCTCTCACTCCCTCTGTTCCTTCACTCTTTGCTCTGTTGTCGCTTTTTGCTGTAGCTTATCCCAGTTGGATTTTATTGTTTGTACACAGAGCAAGCAACAGTGCAAAGAGAGAGAGAGAGAGAGAGAGAGTGGGAGAGGAAGCGCTCTCACACACACACAGAACACGCACGTGTTGCCTGTCCACCTGTCCATTGCCATTTGCTGTAGCATTTGCATGTGCTGCGCCTTCTCGCTCACTCACTCATTCGCTCTCTCTCTCTCTCTGTCTCTGTCTCCCTCGCCCTCTCTGTGTGTTTGCAAAGAGAAAACCTTTTATGACAATTAAAACATAATTGACGGTCAACATTAATAAACCAGGGCAAAAACAGGACACGGCAGCAGCCTCTCAGTTACAGTAACAGTTACAGTTACAATTTCAGCTGCAGTTCCAGGTGTCCAGCCGAAGCTGTCTGAACTGTGACCTGTGACCCCCACTACCCTCCAGCCCCCTCCTCCCCCCTCCACTCTCCACATAACACAAATTGCGTCGCTAACAAGATTGCAATTGAACTTTCGGGCTAATGGCAAAGTGCGGGTGTGAAAGAGAGGGCAAAGTGAGACAGCCAATCCTGCGAAATTTGAGAGGCAATCTCTCCTCTCTTTTACACTCCCCTTGCCCCACCCCTTCCCCTGCCACCTGGCGTGCAGTGGCAATCGCTTTACTCAAATCAACAACCATTTTGTGTTAGTTAAAAATTCTTTTTGTGCTCAGCACACACACACACACACACACACATAGACACATTCACACATTCACACAACTACATGCAAAACAATAAAAATAGAAAACAAAATAAAAAAGTGAAAATAAAGTGAAAAATGCGCCAAAAACTAAATTTGAAAGCTTCTCCGCAAGCTGCAAATTTTTGATAACAAAGCGCATAGAGTTGAGAGTATGAGTGAGAGTGAGAAGGAAGGGAGAAGAGTGTGTGAAAGAGAGCGAAGAGGTGACAATTAAGTAGCTAATTGTTACACATTTTCGACATTTCTACAGTAGAGACTCGCATAATAAAACTCAGCAAGTTAACTAGAAATTTGAACCTGAAATTGAATAATTAAATATAAATACAGTCAAACTTCCCTAACTCGAATCACCATTATCCTAAGAAAAGGTTCGAGTTATGGAGTTATTCGACTTATAGAGCTCTTTTTCTTAAGTTTATTAATTTTACTGCCACTTATTTAGCTCGAAATTCGAGTTATAGAAGTTCGAGTTATGGAAGCTCAACTGTATATACACTGAACAAAAATTTTAAATATTATGTGAATATTTTTGCATTTTTTGTCAGATAAAATTAAAACAGAAAAAATTTTTTAAAAATATGATAAAATAGATAGTAGAAATAGACAGTCAAGATTATTAAAAATATATATTTACAAACGCATGAATTAATATTTTTACACAAAAAAAAGCGAGAGTTTCTCATTTGTAAGAGTCTACTGTAGCTGTGGTTGTTGTTGTTGTTATTGTTGTTATTAAAATGGGGTCCATTTGTATTTTAAGTTGATTGATGAGAATCCCGACACTAATCAGTTAAGCACACGCCAAACACCTGCCAAATAAAACAACAACAACAACAACAACAAATCTCACAACTTCCAAACAGGGGCAACAGAAAGGGGTGAGGGGGACGGGGGTATGTTGTGTGGAGGTGGGGGTGTTGTGAAAAGCGTTTTTTGCATGTGCTGTCAAAAACGGCGCACAAAAGTATGCAACGCTGCCTGACGGCTTAACTGTTGCCAAAACCCACAAAAGGCTAAAAGGGAAGAGACAAACAGGAAGAAAGGGGAGTGGTAAGGTGGGAAGCGTGTGAGTGTGTGTGCATATGTGTGTGTGTGTCAGTTGAGTGTCCAACGGCGCGGCTGCTTATGAAATTTTGAACAAAATTGAAATTACGCTAATTGTTTGGGCCTATCTTAAAAACAACAACAGCAGCAGCAATTGCCGAAGTAAGTGTTGGTCACACACACACACACTCGCACACACACGCACACACACTCGCATACACTGCAAAAGGCAAAAACAATTAGCGAATTTGATGCGCAAATCCTCGTTTGCAAATGTAACGGCAAATGCAGTGACGTTTGCGCAAATTGGAGTGAAATGGAAAGGGAGCAAAGGAGGGGGTGTGTATGTATGTGAGTAAGCTAGTGTAGGTGTAGGTGCATGTGTACGTGTGTGTGTGTGTGTGCGAATCGGGAATGCTGGCAGCATTGCTGCAATGTGGCAGCTAATTAATAGACTTACTCGCTACACAGAGAAAAAAAAGAATATTCATTTTAAAATTCAAGTTTTAAATTCTTGTTCTTAGCATGTATTTTTATGTAATAAGAATACAATTGTTTAAATAACCCAAATTATGCAAATATAATGGCAAACAATCAGCATTTAAATAATAGTCAAATAAGCCTAAAACATTTGATTTTATTAAAAAAATTCTTAAAAAGATCTTTATCAAAATATTTTGAGATGAAAGAATTGAAAAATCTTGCTTGAATCCAAGTATTTTGTCGGATGCTATTATTTTTTTTCTGTGTATTCGCACTAGTCAGCCAGCCCTATCCCATCCCCCCCTACCCCCTACGCCCTACCACCCCTCAACTAGCTGTCTTCCTGCGCTAATTGTATCTCAATTGTGTGTGCAAGCGAGGGAAGGAGAGAGATTGGGAGTTTGGCAAAATATCTGCCACATTTTGTGTTTGGTCAAAAGCCGCAATGCAGTTGCACTGTTGTCATAGGCGGCGGCCAAAGTGGGGGCGTGGCACAATTCGCGTTTTGGGTTTCGACTTCACAGCAAGCGAGAGAGAGAGAGTGAGAGGGGAAGAGAGAGGAAGGCAGAGAGTTTGTCAGCTTTGCGGCTCTCGTGTGTGTTGTGTTTGCTAATTAGTAAATCATAATTACTCACTCACATTTGCTCATTTACACGATTCCCACAGCGGGCCCTCTCTCTTGCCCTCTCTTGCTTAGCCCCCTCTAACCAATTCCATAGCCCACAGGCGCATATTGAGCACAGAAGGAGGTAAACAATTGCCCCGCCTCCGCCTTGCACTCGTCCAGCACTTGCAGACAAGCTTTTAGTTCAATTTGATCGAGAATGCATCTCTTTAAACATATCCCAGCACTGACTTGATGGATAATAAATACAAGCAGCATATTCTCAATTTCAAATTCGCCAACATTTCACAAGCATTTCGCCTTTTTTGACTACTTTAAAATAAGCATAGCATACTTTTTGGTAAATTTTGAAATAGTTTCTATCAAATGTTAAAATATTTTCTCAGATTTTATCAGATAAATTTATTGAATTAAATTTTATTTTAATTTTAATAAATAAAATAGATTTAATTTTTGTATAAAATGTAATGAAATTAAAAATGTTTCAGAAATCAGTTGGATAAAGAAATTGCTGACATTTTAGGAATCCCGAAACTTTGTTCGTTTTGTTTTCAAAGACTCTTAAAAATATATAAATTGATTGGGGTATACTTTGTATTAAAAAGTAAAAGTATTATTTGGAATACAGGGTCCATAAATTTAATGAAGTTTTATTTTTTTTTTTTTATCAAAATCCATGATTTTTGTATTTTAAGACCAACATTTACATTTACTACAGACCTCTGATAATAAAAACTAATTTTGCGTATTATCTTTTTATTTTGCTGCACTGCAAACTTCATCCTCAAAATCAACTTGCAAATGGGTTGATGCTGTTAACTGTTGCCTACTTGCAGGCGCTGACAAACTAATTACAAACTTAAACCTAAATACCGAAAACGAAAGCTTTGCAACACAAACAAAAACTGTGCACCTACACACACACACATACACACACTTAAACCCACACACACATATATATACATATACAAGCTGAGTAGAGCAAGCAGCCCATGCTGTCAGCTTTACTCTACTGCCTTCCTTCTCTGCACTGCTTGCTAATTATGTGAGCGTAGCCATTTGCACTCTCTCTCTCTCCCTCACTCAGCTTGCGTTTGTGTTTGAGTGTGGCTAGCTATCTCTGTTGCACTTGTTGCCATTTGGCTTTTGCTTACATATGTAATTAAATTGCTCAATTAAAATTGCACACCCTTTTGATTATCGCTGGCGCAGTTTTCTGCCTGTGTGTGTGTGTGTTTGTGTGTGTGCGGCAGCAACTTTTATTAATCAGTGAAAATCGTTTACCAAAAATAAAAGTAAAAATGAAAAGCAACAAGAGAGCTGAGAATCCAAAAGCCAGCAATATGTATGAATGCTGTTGATGAAGATTATAATGATGATGATGATGTTAATAATAATGATGCTTGTTTGGTCCGCCACACAATTGCCCAGAATTTTACAAGTTTCTTTTGTGCTGCCTGCCGCGTGCCCACGCTGGACTCGTGGCCATGCCTTCTTTTACCCTGCCCTTCACTTTTCTGCCCTTCCCTTCCCTTCCCATCCGCCCTATCAGACGACTGTGTTGGCAAAGTGCGCGACTGCCGTTAAATCAACACCATTTCGTAAATTAAAAGTGCCAAACGTAGCGACGGGCAGCGACGCAACGCGACGTTCATATTAACTGTATTTACAATTATATGTATATATATTTTATATATGTATGTATGTGAGTTCCTATACAACTTGCTCTTGCCGTTTACATACGCTCGATCTCTGCCCGTTGTCGCTGCCACAATCTGAACATGTGTTTTAAGATATATGTATGTATGTGAGTGTGTCGTCAGCAGTGCTGCCATGTTGGCTTTTTAACGTCAAATCTGGCCTTTTTTTGTTATTTATAATGTGCAATTGCGACAGGAAAAATGGTATAAATTGAAAATTCGAATTCAAATCTTTTTTGAAATGCACTCTGCTTTTTGTTGCACACTCGCAGGCGACACTTTTTAAGTCAGCTAGAAATTTCAATTTTTCAAATCATCCGGGGTGCTTGAATTTCACTTAAATTTGTATGAGCTTTAAGTGAAATTCAAGCGAAAGCGATTTCTTTGGCACCCCGGAATATCTTTTTTATTATTCAAAGCAGCGGTGGGCACGCAGTGGCTCCGGGAGCTAGCAACTGCTCCCAGTCGCAAAAAAGACTCGCGAGCAAAATAACAACAGCTAATAGGGTTGTTGTTGTTGGTGATGTTGCTATAGTTTTTGTTGTAGTGCTCCCAAATTCAGACCGCTGATTCAAAGTCGTCAGCTAACTACTCGAACTTGTTTATTCGAAAATTTAGCGCTTTTTTTTAAACTTTAACCCACCAAATAAAGCTGTAAGTTGACAACACTGGTCGTCTGCATCAGCGTTGTCGGCATTTATGCACATAATTCCTTTTATACGCTGTCGACTTCGCTGTCGACTTTGACGTCGACGTCGACGTCGGCATCGGCGCTGCCACTGTTTCTCCTGATGCCTGTGCTCTTTGATGTTTACACAAGTTGGCTGGCAACTTCCTTCTGCTTTCTGCTGCTGCTGCTGCTTCTGTCCCTGCTGCATGCTCTCTGCTTCTTGCTGCTTGCTTGCTGTCTTTCGCTTACGCAAGTTGTTTTTTTTGTTGTTGTGGTTGTTGTTGTTACTGCTGCTCTGCCAGCGCAAATTCCCTATGGTGCTAATTAGCGGCTGTCGCTGTTGACGTTCTCCTTTTCCGTTGCATACTTTTGTGCGCGCGTCGTATATTTTTTAATTGGCCGCCATTGTTGTTGTTGTTGCACTTGCTTGTACTACGTTGCTATTGTTGTTGTTGTTGCCTGTTAGCACTCGTTAGCTAAATGCTGTTAGTGAATTTGATTGAATTTGTTTTTGATTGTGGTCGCTTGCACACACACACACACACACACGAGCTTGTGTGCCTGTGTGAAATTGTGGCAGTTACTTTTCATTGCTAATCTGAACTAGTTAAATGAACTAGTTATTTTTTGTATTAGTTTTTTATCTTTATAAAAGTTATAAATTGTAAATATTTTCTTGTGAAAATTTTGATCAGTTTCTTAGTATGTTTAGTTATTGTCTCTAAAACTAAAACTGTGAACTGGTTCATTAAAAGGAATTGGTTCGCATTGTTCATTGCTTAATTGCATACAATATGGCTGCCACTTGTTTGACTCTGCTTCTTCTCTTCTCTTCTCCCTTAGCCTCTGCTTCTTATCTATTGTTGTTTTCAATTGTCTAATTGAAAGTTAAATAAATTTTTGGTAACTTGTGCAGAAATTTTATGCTGCTGCAGCATTGTTAGTTAATGCAACCTTTGGTCTGTGTGTGTTATGTGTGTGTGTGTGTGTCTGTGTGTGTGCAACGATTAATTTCTGTTTGAAAGTGCCAACAATTATTTGCATGTGCTCAAATTAAATGGCAACTAACTAAAGCAAAGGAAAGAGAGAGATGGTCAATTTATCTCAGTAGGTCAGCAGGTGCATAGGCCTATAAACAGTTACTACACACACACTAACAGACTCACTCTCTCTCTCTCACTCACTCTCTCACTCTCACTCAATAACTTGACGCACAACATATCCGTTACCCAAAATACACTTTTTCCTCCCTCCCTCCCCCGCACAACCTTCAATGCAGCAATATTTACTCTTTGTACTTGCAAAAGAAATTGTACTAATGGAATTATTTTATGATATCTTCTTCGTTATTTTTGTTTTATTTTTTTTTTATTTCTACTTGCGTCGCATTTCGTTTTGTTTTGTTTGTCGTTTTGATTTGCTTTCTTTCGTTCCTTTTTCTTTGGCCGCTGTGCAAATAACTCTCAACGTTCCTTGCGTTTCATCTTTCGCTGCGCTCCCTTTCTCTCTTGCATACGCTCTCAGAGAGCAACGACGACGACGACGGCGAAATCAAAGTAAAGAACGGCACACGATGACGTTGACGTCGCTGGCGGCGCAGCAGCCGCAGTCGCAGTCGCCGTAGCCGCAAAACGAGCAAAACTTTTTTGTTTTCCTTTGGGGCGTTTCAAATAATTTTTGACTGATTGAATTATTAATAAAATTGATCGAAATGCAAAGAGAGGCGACGTCGCTGTCGACGTCGCTGCTGCTGCTGCTGCTGCTGACGATGGTCAACAAATATAATGTTGATTGAATTAAGTACTTTAAAGCTTATTGGAGAGCAAGTGGGAGGGAGGGAGACAGTCACATATACAAATACAAATTATAGTGAATGGACAGTCTTCAATTTCTTATTGAAATTGCGTACATGTGTGTGTGTGTGTGTGTGTGTGTGTGTGTGTCAGTGGTGTGAGAACACGATTTGAGGCAACATTTAATTAACACAAATTTCCATTAATATGTATTAATTACAGTTGACTTAATATTTCGGTAAATTGATGTAACATCAAAAACAACAACAACAACAAATACTGCTAATTGCATTATCACGTGCGTGTAACTGTGTGACTTGTGTGTGTGTGTGTGTGTGTTTGCATTGAGTGACATGCAAGCCGCAATATGACATACCGTTACTGCTGCTCAGCCAGGCGACAGATATGTCGTTGTTCTAATCTAAACTGCAAATTAAGCAAGAAAACAATTTCGCTGATTCTTTCCGTCAATTTTATTTATTTTTATTATGTATATTTCGGGTAACCCAAAAAAAAAAAATATAAAAAAACAAACAACGTTGAGCGCGGTCATTTTTGTTTATGGAGTGTGGAAGGGGCAGGGGTAGGTTGTTCTGTTTCCCGTGCGTCGTTTATACGCCACGAGAGTGCATTAAATATTTACATAATTTTTTTAAAATCAAAAATTAAATAATAATAAAAAAAACAGTGTAGAGCCAATGAAAATGGGAGAAAGAGTGAGAATTCTATATGATGATGCCATGCCCACAATGGAAAACGCCCCATTCGCCTCCATCCGCAGCGACCAATTGCCTTTTATTAATTAATTTATTTGAGTTGTTGTTGTTGTTCTTGTTGCTGTTGTTGTTGTTGTCGATACACTGACGTCCTGCAATTTCAATTGCATTTATTTCATATCAACTTTCTTTTTGTTTGTGTTTATTTTATTGCGAGTATTTATTATTTTTTGCCGCTGTTTTTTTTTTGTGTGTGTTGTTTTTGTTGCTGTTATTAATATTAAATATTTATTTTGCAATTCTATTTAATTTGCATTTTATAATTGCATTTTGATTGAGCGCCTCTCTCTCGCCCATCAATTTAATTGGCCTTTTGGTTGCTGCGCAAAAAAGTAGGCAACATTTTTATTTTAATTTTTTCAACAATGCCATTATTTGACAGCTCTGAAATATGTATCAAATTATCGAAATGTAAATGTAATGCCACAATGTTGCCACTCGATATATGAAATCTGTGTGGCAATATTATTTGCAGTCGAAGAATAAAAATAATGAAGAGAGAGATAAAATGGAGCAAATGATATTACATATATTGGCTTACCAGTTAGTTGCAGTTTCTCAAGTGACTATCTGGCAACGCCAGCATATTAGTTTTACATAATATAAGTGATATTAACATTGGCTACATTGTTACCAGACATGCTGTGCAAATCAGAGATTTTGTAATATGTTTTCTAGTTTTTATTGCAACCAGCTGGCAACGCCAGCAAATCATTGTCAAATGTTTAAAATAATAATAAATTGATTGTTATTAAGTATAAAAATGAACTCGAAAATTGAATCAATTTGCACAATATATATTCATATGATAAACTCGTTTCATAATTGAGTTGTGTTCACTGTACAGTGAATACCATTCATTTTGGCCTCTTTGCTGACCCAGCTCATATGGTTAAGTCAGACAATGGCTTATCCATGGCACCCCAACAAACAAAAAAAAATGGTAGAGGGTGGCGGGTGGACAGACAGACAGACAGACAACTGACCGACGACTCTCAACCCTCGCGACAATCAAAATTAAAATGAGTGGTTTATTAAAATTTAAACGCTTCACTTTGCGCGCGAGTAAAAAGCATTTTTTTGCCTTTTGTACATGCATACATACGAACATATCTTGGGCCGAAATGTAAATCCAGGACAATGAAGGGAAATATATACATACACAGAAAAAAATCATTCTGAAATTTGCGATTAAAATTCTTAATTTTAGCATATTTAAAATATATCGAGCCCTATTTGCGGATATCACGTAAGGGACAAAAAGCAAATTTTACAGGAGAAAGGTTTCGTTATGTTGATTTCTTCGTGTCATGTGTCGCTTACGTTATAGTTGACAGGCCAATATCTCCGGAAATATAAACAATTAAAGTTTAATATTTCGAATGTAGATACTATTAAATATAATGAACACATTTGCATTAAAAAACAAATTTCGAAAAAATGTCGCTTACGTTATATCCGCAAAAAGGGCTCGTTACATTCAGGATATTATTGATAAATTAAAATTATCAAAAGAATCAAACATTTGATTTTACTGAAAAAATTGTTATGGAACATCAATAATCAAAATATGAATCAAATATTGTGTACTCGATTTAGAGAAATTCCGAGATAACCGAACTTTTGTTACCGTTGGGTTTGATTTTATTCTGAAATCAAGAATTTGTTTTGTTCAGTGTACATACATATACAGCACAGCAAGGACACGAATGTGAATGCGGTTGAGAATGAGAATGAGGTAGAGGATGAGGATGAGGATGAGAATGAGGCCGTCGTTGTTGAATCTCTGGCTACTTTGATGTATTTTCATATTCCGTAGAGACAAGCAAAACGCACATTGAGCGGGTGGTTAACTGCGAGGCAGGAAAGGGAGAGAGAGAGAGATGAAGTGAGAGAGAGAGCAGAAATATCCAACTATTATTTGGTCAGCGAATGAAGTCGTCGTCGGTTTGACAGAAGAACCTTGACGTTTGTCTCCGACATTTAAAACGTTGATTGATTTTACTTGCCGAATACTCGAATCTCCTGCTCCTGCTCCTGTTCCTTCTTCTCTCCCTCCCTCTCTCTCTCTCTTCATCTGACTATGCCTCCTGCTTATCATTCCATTCATTAGCAGGTGCCTCCTTTTTGCCCCTTGTCCCCAGTTGTTCTCTGTTTTATTTGCGTTTATTTTAATTACATTGATTTTGATTAAATGCGCCACATTGTTCTCCCTCTCTCTCATCTGCCCCTCTCTCTCTCTCTCTCTCTCTATTGCTGTTCTCTATTTGCACATCATTAAAATTGTAAAAATATTAAATGGCAAAAACAAAAAACTAAGACAAACAAGATTGCTGCAAACATTTCAGTTTAAGGGATCTTTGAGTTTCAAGTCCAGATATTGAAATTTAGATAATAATTGAGTTTTGAAAAGCAGTAAGAAAGTATCGAAGGACGGCATCAATTATCGATAAATGTCGACTGATTTCTTATTAAGTTGAAAAATGGGAACGCAGTTATTTAAAGGCTGTCAGCGCAATTTATAATACCTATCGATAAATTTCTTATAATCTCTTGAAATGTAATCGATTATAGTGCTATCGATAACATCCTTTAATTATTGTAATAACAGTCATACTACTACTTTGCAACACAAGCCATAACAATCAATATCTAAAATGCGATTAATCAATTACGGTCGATAATTATCGATATCCTTCGATAGCAGGCAATTCCCTTCGTCCCATTTACCGTTACACTCCTTGCCATTACCTTGTCCCAAGGCAAACATGGCGAACATTTTAAAATATTCAATTGGCTGGCGCACTTCTCTTCTTCATTCAGCTGCTCATTATTTGTTAAGTGGCTTAATGAAAGCGGCCTTCAGATTGAGCTACATTTACGAGTACAGTTATCGCTGCAGCTAACGTTACCGTTATCGTTACCTTTACCGTTACCCTTCTTACATCATTTGCCACCAACGGAAAAACTGTTTACAGTTTGCCCAGTTTTTTAATTTGAATACCCTTGCCTAAATTGACAAAATGGAGTATAATGGCTGTGTGATAGAGGAAAGGTCTCGTTGATTCCAAAAAGTATGAATTCAAGTTAAGTTAAAGATTTAGAGTCCGTTTAATTATCTCTGCCTTGATATAGGTAAATTTAATAGCTAAACACTAAATTGTCTATTCAAAAATGGGAAATAAATAAATAATTAAACACTAAAATTTAATATTTATGATATAAACAAGTGGTGGGCACGCAGTGGCTCCGGGAGCAGCGACCGCTCCCAACTTTATTTCTGTCTACTGTTTATACTATTTGGCTGCAGGGTATCGCGGAGTCGTGCACACTCAAGCAATGCAATGTGCTTACTGAAGGTTGTTTCCTCCCGCCCCGCGCCCAACCCCTTCTGACTTTTTCCGGCAGCTTTGCTTTTAATTAAATCGACTTTTTTATAATGTGTTTGCTTAACTTTTGCTCCTCAACCATTTGCAGCTTTAATTCGAGACTGACGTTCCTTTTTTTCTCTCTTGATTTTGTTGCAGATAAATTGGCCAGCTGTTTTGTCTGCAAGGCGGAGGCGTGTCCGCGTACGCGACCACTGAAAAAGGGGCGTGGCCAGCAATATGCGATACCCGACGAAACGATACCAGCGGGCGCGCGCGTCTGCAACAGTTGTCAGTGCAAATCGGTGCGCAATCGTTATCCCAACTGCCCGCTGCCCACGTGCCCGAATCCAAAGGATCGGGCGCAGCGATTGCGTAACATACCCACGCGCATCTTTGAGCTGTCGCCGGAGGTGCGAGATCCATTGATGGCCGAGTTTCAGATACCGCTGCATGCCACGCGCTGTTGTTCCGCCTGCCTGATGCGCATCCGACGCAAGCTGGATCCGCAATTGAATCTAACGGATGACGAGCGACGTCGCGGACTTGGTGGCGGCGTAGGAGGGGCTGGGGGTGCAGCCGATGGCAGCGGTGGCGATGAGACGGATGTGAGCACGTCGTCGTGCGATGAACGGGAACCGGGAGGATCCGATACGGCCTCCGTGGACAGTCCCGAGAATCTGCAGCGTCACAAGTCGCAGCTCAACAAGCAACAGCAGCAGCAGCAGCAGCTGCAGCAACAACAACAGCAGCCACAACAACAACAGTTGCAGCCACTACAACAGCAACAACAACAACAGTTGCCACAACCGCCGCCAGCGCCACAAAAACCACAACAATCCACGTTGCGCAGTGTGGCCGATGCCTCTGGCGCCGCCTTGACCATAACGCCCACTCGCATGGGCGGCAAAACAGCAGCAGCAGCAGCAGCAACAACAACAGCAGCCGCAGCAGCAGCAACAACCACACAAGCAGCAACAACAACTAGCGATAACGAGCGACTGTTGCCGCCGTCATGTCAAGCACCGAAGAAACAAAAGACTAGCGAAGAATACGATTCATCGGCCACGGAGACAGCGGACGAGGAGAATGAGAATTCGCCAGCGAATCGTCAGAGTCCCAAGGTGATTTTCAATGCGGTTGCACATGCGCATGTTGCACACGGCCACGGGCATGTGCATGGCAACAATGTGGCTGGATTGCAGCCACCAAATGCAGCTGTGGCCATGACAACCGGACAGCAGCAGCAGCAACAACAGCAGCAGCAACAACAGCAACCAAATGGTCCAATGAGTTTGAGACGTGAAGCGGTTAATAATGTGCAGGATTGTGTTTACTCCGTAATTGAGCGACAATTGAAGCAGCAACAAAAGGGACCACAATTGCCCGGCAGCAACCAACAGCAGGGCAACAAGCAACAGGGCAGTCAACAGCAACAGCAGCAGCAGCAGCAACACAATAATCTGGAACGCAAAGAGCTGACAATTGTGCGCGAATATCGACAAGATGGCAATGCATTGCTGAAGCAACAACAGCAGCAGCAGCAACAGCAGCAGCAGCAGCAACAACAGCAGCAACAGTTGCCGCACGGCACCTCGGTGCAAAAGTTGAGCTCACGCGCTGTGTTGCCCAGCAGTTTAAATAGTCACAGTCATGCGCATAGCAATAGCAACAGCAGCAGCAACAGCAGCAGCAGCAACAACAACTCTAACTCCAACAACACTAACAACAACAACAATGGCGACAATTTGGCCACTTTAATACCAACTGTGGTTAATTCACATTCACATTTGGCAATTGCTGCTGCACATCAAGTGCACATGACGCATCCAGCGCTGTTGCAGCAACAACAGCAGCAGCAGCAGCAGCAGCAACATCAGCAGCAGCAGCAGCAACAACAGAGTGTAGATAAAGCCACCATAACGCCAGTGTTGAAGAAAAGCTCTGTGACACCAACACCAGCGGAAACAATTATCTACAATGTGTCGGGCAGTCATGTGGTGCAACCGCAGCAATCACAGCAGTCCCAGCAGCAATCAGCGCCACCAGCAACACACGCGGTGTTGCGTGCCACCGCCGCTGGCCTTGAGGAGCCACAAACCTTGGACTTGAGCATTAAGAAGCCGCCACGCGATGGCAATTCACCGCACACGGGGGGTGGTGCCACATCCTCAGCAACATCCGCGTCGTCGTCGTCGTCAGCAACTGTTGACCGGGATCGTGAGCGTCATCATGGCGGCGTGCCACCGCCAATGAGCGGCGCCATGAAGCACATTGTCCGCTCCGCGCCCATGTATCGCGGCGAGGCGGTGCAGACGTTGTCCGTCACGGGCGCACCGCCGCCCGCCTCCACTTATATGCCCTACTCCCAGCTGCATGGCGTCGGTGTCGGTGTGGGCGTGGTCAAGGCATCGGCGGTGGGTGCTGGCGGTGTGCCCGGCTCGCTGTATGTGCAGCCAGTGCCGGTGCCCATGGGCCAGGGTCAATTGACGCGTCCGACGCCACCGCCGCCCGCGTTGCCGCAACCGCCAGCAACGCGTGTCTCCAAAATGCCACCAAAATTGAGTCCACAACAGCAGCAGCAACATTTGCATGCTCAGGCGCCTTCACCACAACAACAGCAACACCAACAACAACAACAGCAGCAGCAACAGTCGCCAGCAACTGCAACACAGCACCAACAATTGCAGGTGGTCAAAGTGGGCTCCATAACACACGGCACACCCACAAACAGCGGACAACAACAGATCATTGTACATGCGACGCCCTCGTCGCTGCTGAGTCCCAAATACGAGAGTCTCGTGCGTCAAACTCCGCCGGGCAGTTGCCCGGACACGGGCAAACATGGCTCGATCACACAGGGCACGCCGCTGCACCTGCCGCCGCACCATTTGGAGAGCAAGCGCACCTATGATTTCTACAAGAGCTCACAGCGTTTGAGTCCCGCCCAGGCGCCGCAGCCACCGCAGCAATCATCGCCGCAGGCGCCACCGCCTCAAGGCTATGGCGTTGGCGTCGGTGTCGGCGTTACTGTGGGCCTACCGTACTCACGCTCGCCCTACGGCGGCGTTGTCGAGCAGCCGTCGCAGCTGAGCTCGCGTCAGCTTGTCATCAACGATTACATTACGTCGCAACAGATGCAGGGCCAGCAACAGCGCAACGTCTCGCGGGGCAGCAGCAGTGCGGGCGGCGGTGCCGGCTCCGGGTCCGACAAGGAGTCGCCCTCGCCGCGCAACAGCGTCAGCGGCAGCTCGGCCGTCTATGCCGCCTACGAGAAGGAGCCGCAACCGCGCGGACGCGCCGAATATTCGAGTCGCGCCTCGCCAGCCGATCATTCCAATAGGTAAGTTTGTAAATTCCTTATAATTTATTTTTACTGACTAACATATACATCTTTCTCTCTTTCTCTCTCTAATAGCACGCCCAGTCCGCATCGCACGCCGCCGCCGCAGCGTCAGGGCGTCATCCAGCGCCACAACACGGGCTCCAAGCCGCCTTCACCCGCTGCGCCGCCACCGAGTCGCATGCACATTGTCACGCCCTACAATTATCCACCAGGTAAGCGAGCATCCTATATTTACACATGTCCTCCATGGTTTTTTCTTTGACTAATTGAGTTTAATATAAAGTCAATTAACATACTCACATCTAATTAGTCGAGCTCCCCACTTAAGGATACCCATTACTTATTAAAATAAATTGAAAATATTTTGTATTGCATGCTTTTAGGCACTTACATTGCTTGAAACTTAATGAAGCCATTACCATCTTTCTGTTTGTCCGATCTTGTTACGAAAACTGAATTCGGGAGCACAACAATAACAACTACAACAACATCAACAGCGAGTCTTTTGTGCTACTTTACGAATCCGAATAGGCAGAAAAATAGTTGGGAGCAGTCGCCGGCTCCCGGAGCCACTGTGTGCCCACCGCTGATTTTGTAGGATGTTAGGTAATAATAGTAGTTAACGTTAATTAGTAAAAAAAAACTCAGATACCTGGAAAACTGTGCGATTTATTTAGGCGGAAAGAGGCGTGGCAATAATTAGAAACAAACTTGACCTGCGTGGGGTTTATAGAAGTCTGTGTGCCGAATTTGGTTGCTCTAGCTCTTATAGTCCCTGAGATCTAGACCCTCACACAGACGGACGGACGAACATGGCTATATCGACTGTTGATGCTTGATCAAGAATATATATATACTTTATAACAACATCAACAACAACAACCCTATTAGAGACTACCTAGGTTAGATGCAGCCGTCGCTCCCGGAGCCACTGCGTGCCCACCGCTGCTTTGTAGGGTCGGAGATGCTTCCTTCTCCCTGTTACATACATTGCAACGAATACAATATACCGTTTAGCTTATTTTTTAAGTAACGGGTATAATAAATTTCTTTTATTTGATTTATTTCTAAATGATTTATTTAATTTCCGTCATAAACTATATATAAATTGTTTTTACTACAATTATTTTCTTTCGTTAAATGCTTGCTTCCTTGAAGCTGGTCACGATGCGCTGGCCTCGTTCGTCGACGTGGCGGTGCAGCAGCCCCAGTTGCCGGTGCCATCGCAAAAGGATGACAAATCGTCGTCCTCGCAGTCGGCGCCACAGCCGCAACCGCCGCCGCCGACGCACGTGCAGGTGTCGCAAGCACCGCCGCCACCGGCGGCCCATCACGATCTGCGCTATCGCGATCCGATGGCGGCGATCCATCACCACACGCAGATGGCGGCGGCGGTGCACCAGCACCAGCAGTTTGCGGCCCAGCACTACAGCCGGCTGAACGCGCTGCATCACATGGAGCAGGCGAAGCGCGACCAGCGACAGCAGAACATTGAGCGCGACCGCGAGATGATCCACAACCAGGAGCGCATGCAGCATCGCATCGACCGACAGCGCGAGCAGGAGCGCCATCGACGCGACCAGGAGAGACGCGAACAGGATCGCGTGGCCGACGAGCGCGACCGCGACAGTCGGCGCATGGACCGCATGGATCGCATGGAGCGGATCATTGCCAGCACGGTGCCGCCGCAGGTGCACCAGCACTTGGTCGCCCACGGACATGGCCACTATATGCGCGGACCGGGGCCAGAGACTGGGCCACCACGCACCATTCCCGATCGCGATCGAGATGCGTAAGTACTTCAGGCGATTCTATATACGAATGTCAAAAACTATTACTCAGAAAACGAAAATTCGGGAAAAAAAACTAGGAATTCAAAATCAGGAATCGATTTATTGGGAATCGAAAATTACGAATCCGAAATTAGGAATAGTTATTAGGAATCCAAAATTAGGAAAACAAATATTGGTAAAGGAAAAATTGGGAAAACAAAAATTGGGATTACAAAAATTGAAAAAACAATAATTGGGAATCGCGCGATATTTAATAAAATATTTTTGATTTCGGCTTTTTCCTATTAACAAAAAAAACATTTGTCGAACCATTTATTTCAAAATCAGGACTTCAATTGCCAGCGCAATATTAATATTTTATTCGAACCATTTATGTCAAAATCTACATGTTTATGTCAAAACATTTTTCATCTTTGTATTGGTCGTATGTATTGAGTAGCGATTTAAGACGGTTGTCTACCCTTTCATATTTCGATTGTGTTTTTTTTTCGGGCCAATCTCTAGCGTTAACTTTAATAATCTCAATGTCTTTTTAAAAATTTGAATATTACTATTCGAAAGAATTTAAACAAAGATACTTTTCCCAAATTTTTGCGTAACTTTGTTTTCCTTATTTTTGTGCTCTGAATATTTTTCTTAGTTGAAATTCATATTTGATGATTCCTAGTTTTTTCTTCTTAATTTTGGATTCCTAAAATTTTTTTCTTGGTTTTTTCTTCTTTTTCTAAATACCTTGAACAATCTGTCAATCAATCAATCTGTCCATTTCGGAGAATTATATAGAATTATTTACAATTTACTAACTTTCTTGCATCTTATGTTCTTCACAGCTACTACCGGCAGGCGGCACATGCCCCAAAGCCGCCAGATGACGCACCTGGCCAGTTCAGCGCCCAGAGTCTGATCGATGCGATAATCAAGCACGAAATCAGTCGCACCGGCGACATCAGCAGCATGCCCCGTGAGATACCCCGTCCCTCATACGTAAGTGGCAATCATAGCAAAACAAACTAATCAAAAATAAAGAGTGTACAACTAACTAATCCTCTCCTGCTTTTCTCCCGCTCTCTTCTATGTCTCTGTCTCTTTGATTGTCTAGTATCAACGCGACTTGCGGCAAACGCACGATGGCGCCGCCGTCTCTTTGCTGGCCGCCGAGAACAATGGCAAAGCGAACTCGAGTTCGCCGCACGTCATCAACGTTGATCTCGATCAGGAGCAGCGCATCTCATCGAATCCACAGCAGCAGCAGCAACAACAGCAGCAACAGCAGCAGCAACAATCACAGCCGCCTACTGGTTCAGGTCGTTCGGTTCATGGCTCGTTGCGTGGTCAGGTGGTTGCCACATCGCATCATGGCACGCCCACATCGCAGGCGGGCGGCTCGCAGCAGCAACAGCAACAGCAGCAGCAACAACAGCAGCAGCAACAACAGCAGCAGCAACAGATTCACACCAAGAGCATAACATTTGGCGAATTAACCGATTCAATCATTGCCAATGATTATGGCCCGAATCCGCATTTGCGTCCCGCTTTCATACCCTATATGCAGGATGCGGCACAGGCCATATTGACGCCCGATCGCTGGAAACAGAATCGCCGGCAGCAGCAGAAGGCCGAGGAGGCGCACGCAGCGGCGGCCGCGGCCGCGGAACGCGCCAAACAATCGCCCATCAATCAAGTGATTGACAGCGGACGCGGCAGCAACAGCGGCGGCAGCAGCGGCGGCAACAGCGGCGGCGGCGGTGGCAGCAGCAGCATTAGCAGCATCAGCAGCAGCAGCGGCGGCAGCAACAGCAGTGGCGGCAGTGGCGGCAGTGGCGGCGGCAACAACAACAACAACAGCGCTGGCACACCGAACACAAGCGGCGGACGCGCCAATACGCCTGGCGAGGATGCGCGCAACATCATACGCATGCCGCAGGCGGTGAGTCCGCGCAAATATGCCCACGAGCTGATCATGCAACAGGCGGCCGCAGCCGCCGCTGGCGTTGATCCCAGTCACTTTTATCTAACGGCGCCCGCGAGCGTTGTGGCGCGCGGAGGGGGCGGACCACCGCCCACCAGCAGCGAACAGCAGCGCGGCGGTGGCAGCGGCGGCAGCGCGGGCGCGGGCGGCGGCGGTGGCTCCGGCTCCAATTTCGACAACTATGTGAAGAATCGCATTGCGGAGGTGATGCGCGACGACATTGGCTACGGCAAGAATCGCATTGTCGAGGTGCTGCGGCCCGAGTTCGAGGAGCATCTGCACGCGGCGCACGTGGCGCACGTGCACGCGGCCGTCGTGGCCGAGCACAACGAGCAGCAGCAGCAGCAGCAGCAGCGCAAGGACGCGCTCAACACGCACGAGATCAGCGTGTCGCGCAAGACGCCCAACCAGTACGAGATGGTGGTGGACAGCGGCCGACGCTCCGCCAGCGGCAGCAGCACCGGCTCCAACAGCCATCATGCGAGCGCTTATCACGCGGCACCGCCACCGCCGCCACCGTCGGCGGTCAACGCGTTTGCGGCCAACACGTATGCGTATCCGTTTAGCGCGCTGACGGTGCCCAGCGCTGCGGGGCCGCCGCCGCTGCCCCTGTCGCTGCAAACGGGACCGGCCGGGCATTTGAGCGCCAAGGCGGCGCACGCGTTGAGCAAGGTGAGCGCGGCAGCGGCGGCGGGTCTGGTGGTTGCTGGCGGCGCCACAACAGCAGCAGCTGGCGGCGGTGTTGGTGTTGGCGGTGTTGGTGGTGGACCTGGCATTGTTGGCGGCGGCGGACCTGGCATTGGCGCCGCTGTCGGCGGCTGTGGCGGGCAGCATAGCGCCAGCGTTTTGGCCGCAGCGGCAGCAGCCGCGTCCGCCGCATTGGCGGCCAGTGAGCCGAAACCGCTGCTGTCATCCAAGTATGAGGCGCTCAGCGACGAGGATTAGTTGTGACTGCAGGCGTCGTCGTCGTCCGGCATGCGCAGTCTGACGGCAGCAGCGACGGCGCCTCCAGCAGCACAGAACTCACACGGCTATCAACAGCAGCAGCAGCAGCAGCAACAGCAACAGCAACAAATTACCTGGACAGCTGCTGGCTATCGACGATCGATGCAAACACAGCAGCAACAGCAACAACAATCATCGCCAGCAACAACACAACAACAACAGCAGCAACAACAGCGACAGCCGCATTATCAGCCAACAGCGCTGCTGCCACCGCCGCCATTGCAGTCGGCACAACAGCAACAACAACAGCAGCAGCAGCAACAACAACAGCGTACGCATTACGCAAGCGCACAACATTATACAGATCCTGCTGCAGCAGCGGCAGCGGCCGCGGCAGCGCATCATTATGCAAGCAGTGCAGGCAGCAGTGCAAATGCGAATCATGGCTACTACTGAAAACAAGCAGACAGCAACGAGTAATAACGACATACATACATATGTATGTACGATAGCAACAGCAACTTATATATGTATATGTATATGTGTATGTAAAATGATGCAGATGCAGCTGCAGCAACAACATCAATATGCAAGCAGTGCAGGCAAAGCAAAGCAGTTGCCAATCCATGGCTATTACTAAAAACAGATAAAGAAAATAAGTAAATACAATTAAGAGCAACATATGTATGTATGTACGACACGACAGCAACAACTTATATGTATATGTATGTATATGTAAAAAGACGTCTAAAAAAACTGAACAAAGAGAAAAACAAAAACACTTGAAGCATAACAAAAGCGAAAAAGAAAAAACAAAACAAATATGTTGACAGGTGGCTTCAAGACAGACACAGAGAGAGAGAGAGCGAGAGAGCAGCAACACAAAAGCGCAGCAAAGCAAAGCGAGACAGAGAGAGGAACAGAAAGTCAATCAGATCGGAGTGCAGATCAGCAACACTGGCGCGCTCGCTTGCCAAGCAGTGCAATGAGCGCATGTGTAGCGTAGCAAGCAGTGCACACAAAATGCATATAACGTAAGAGAGAGCTTAAATGCAAAGCTGCAAAGCAAAAAGAGCGAAACTAAAGAGAGAGAGGTTTTATTTCAGTTGAGTTGTGTTGCATTTAAGAGTGTTACGTTAAAATTTCCCCCCACGCACACGCACACACTTGCGCACCAAGACAAAAACAAAGTTAAAGTAGACAAAAAAACGAAAGTAAATTAAAATGAAATTGTAGTTAGGCAAACCAAGCAAACATTACGCGTTTCTATACATTATTATATATGTATATGTATGTATGTATTAATATATAGGAACTGCACTATCATCCTTCTACCTCTTTTTTCAACCTCTTTCATCAATGTGATGACTGAACTACACAAGTATTTCTCTCTCCCTCTCTCACACTCTCTCATGCTACACACATTGTCATTATGCTTTTGTTGTGTCTCTCTCTCTACAATTGCTCTAATTTTCTTTCTTTTGATTAGTTCTTAATTACGTGCATTTGTTGTACTTTGTATCCCAAAATTGAGTCGAAAACATAAGGCAAATAAATAGTAGTGACAACATAAAGATGATGAAAACTATAATATAAATACACTTATAAATACAAATATAAATATAAATACATAAAAAATTAAATTTAAAAACAAAAACACATAAAAAAACACTGTTGGGCTGTTCTTAGAAAAGAGAAAAAAATCTACAAAAAAAATTCAAAGAAAACCAGAATAAATGGCAAAAACAAGTAAATATATATTATGATCGTACACTTGCAAAAAACCATTTATTTCAACAATATTATGTAAATTTCATAAAACAGAAATAATTTTTAAAAAATATACCATACATTTTTTTACTATAAATACTTATAATTATGTTTTTTTTTTTGCTACTTTCTACGTGTAAGTTTTAATTTCTAAGACAATATTGTTTTTTTTTTTATATAAATGCTATAACTATTGAATTATGTACGTTTAAATATTATAATGATTATGTAAGTAATATTAAACACAAAACCGATATATATATATATGTATGTATGATACAAACAAGTATATATATATGTATATTATTATTATGATTACATATGCATATTTTTTATATAACATAATTATGTCTTACAAAAAACAGCAGTTTTAGTGTTTAGCTATTTAAACGTTTGTGTTTTTTTTTAACTTATTTTTTACTTGCAAAATGCAAATGCTAGAAACAAAAAAAAAGAAAAAACAAAACAAAACAAATATTATGAAAAAATAAAAAACAATTTACAAAAATTAAATATTTTTAATACACAATTGTAACTAAAAAGTAAAAACAACAAACGCTAAGACTTATTCAACAAAAAATTGTAAAATATTAACAGAAACTTATATATATATATATATATAATATACGCATACATATTTGTATATTTAAATATTAAAAACAAAAACAAAATGAAGAAATTCAATGAAACGAGGCGGAAACGGATATGAGAAATATGAAAAACAAAAACAAAGCACACACATATAAACACTGAGACACACACACACACACACATGCAACTTTGTTGTAGGGGCTGTTTGTCAACGTGACAGCGATTTAGTTAAGCGCATGTCCCGTATTTTTTTTTTATATAAATATATAAATAATATAAACAAATTCTATATATGTGTATATATATAGAGAAAGAGTGAAAAAATTATACAACAATGGGATTTATGTACGTATCTGTACAGCTATATAGATATGTCTATATTTATATGTATGACTGGAATATTGGCCGAGGCAAACCGGAAGCGGAACCGGACGGAACGAACTCATTGACCTAGAGACAGAACCGCCTAAAAAACACAACGAAGCTGCCAATGCCAAGGCCAATATGTCTATAAGCAACACATATAAATATATATATATATATATATATCCGTATATGTATATCTATATCTATAATTATATGTACATGAATGCAAACGGCGACCCCAAAAAAAAAAACAACAAAAATAAATAAATAAATAATAAATAACCGAATTTTAAAGCCTGCGTAAATTCTGAAAGAGCAGCAGATCACGATAATTATGATGATAGTGATGTTGATGATTATGAAGATTATGATAATTGTATGTATAACAAATTTAAATGCTGATAATAATTACATCAGAAAGAACAACACAAAGTCGATAAATTGAATGGAACTCGTTTTTATTTTATATTTTCATTAATTTCAAATTATTTTGTTTTTTTTGTTTGAAAACAATAATAGTTAAACACATTTATGAATGCATAATTGATAAACAATTGAAATAAATATTATTATAAAAATACAAAAAAATAAATATACAATTTAAATATGAATACCATATATGTATAAAAATATATATACTGCATATACATATATATGTATGTATGTGTGTATTAAAATAAGCGCAAAGTCGCGAGGGCTAGAGCTGATTATGATTGATAAACAAATGATGTGTAGCTCTTAAGTTTTAGTTTGTAACTTTATGCCTTAAGTTGTAAGCTTACAAATAATAATATAAAATTAAATACAACATATTAAAAAGCAAACAAAACAAAAATAAAAACAAATACAAACAAAGAAAAAAATAAAAACAAAAACAAAACAAATGTATAACAAAATGTGACTTTTGTTTCTCTCTTGGGGGATTTTTCAAGGCATTTCTTTTCAGATGACTCAACAGACGAATTTCTTACATTTATTTAGACATTCGATTTACTAACCCATTTTCTGCCGCTATTCGATTAATCGAACAGCAAAATTTTTAATTTTCAGAGCGTTTTTTTATGTAAGCCATCGTATTCAAATCCAAATGGAAAATTAAGAAAATTCGAAAATCCAGAAAACGTTAACTCGGTCATTCCATACATAAAAAATAAAAATGTATTTTAAATTAATTTTAAAAAATAAACAAGTTAAAAAATGTGAATTTTAATTTGATTTTTAACCTCATACTCGGTTTTAGAAGATCCAAATTAGCCTAGAAAAGTGGTTTTTAATGAAAAATTACTTTTTGTATCGCGCATAAAACCATCCACATGCTGCTGCGCATAGAATCCACAAAATTATTTCTTGGGACAGCCCAAAAGTATGCAACATAAAATAAAACGCGCTAAAATTTGAAATAAAAATTAGAAATTTACAAAAATCAATTAAAAATTAAATAAAAACAATTTGAAAAAAAAAAGAAAATCCAAAATTTTGTAAAATAATTAAGTTCAATCTAGAATTGGTTTGGTGCGATTTGCTCTACGCGTTGCGAAGTTGAGTAAAAAACTTCTGGAAAAAATCTTAAAAATTCGAGAAAATTCCAACAAAAATTCTGGTAAAATTTTCAAAATTCTAGCTTCAAAATTGAAAAAGTTCATTTTTATGTCACAAAAAACTTTTCACATTTTTTGAAAGCCACGGTTGCCACTTAAAAATATCTTATTGGCCCAAAAACAACCAAAATATGAGCCAAATTGGCCAAAAATGAGCCAAAACTTTTTTTTTCAGTTCATGACCTGCCGGTTACGGGTTACCCATTTCTATGGCATTGATGTATTATGAGAACGGTTGAGATTTGATTGGTTTTATTTACGAGTGTCTGTATGTGTGTATAGTTAAATCTATTACTTGGAATTAATAATTCAGCATCGATTTTGTGTTTGTATATTACTTTAATCTAGATTATAATCTAGATACCCAAATATTTTTTATTATCTTAAACTTTCCTTAAGAACTTTTCGCCATTTACATTACATGTCGTCCAAGTTGTTATCAAACTCTTTAAATGTCTTACAACTCTTCACTTATCGAATAATAACAAAGAATTCAATTGGCGTGGGAGGAAAATTTTCGAGAAAATGTAACTTTAACCGCAGTATTAGGTGATCTGGGTTCTGGATCTGGATGTGTGTGTTGCGGATGCGGAGGCTGATCTTGATGCGGATACTCTATATATTATGTATAGGAAGGAAGGAAGGTGTATGGTCGTTGTAAATGTTAAGCAAAATATAATATACGTATGTAATATAATATATAAATGGGCGACTCTAGTATAAGCTCTCGGTGTTCGATGAACGGGGCTTCTTCAGTTTCTCCAGATTCTTAATGACTATATCATGCAGCGAGGAATAGCGATTGCGAACCTCGCAAACGACCAGCCACAGACTGAGGTATTCCTTCTCATCCAGCTCGACGACGGCGCGTCTGTAATCATCGATATGCGGATACTTGGCGACCTTGGAGACAACCTTGGCGCGCGTTAGAAAATAGCGCGATATCTGGTCGAAGAAGGCAGCCGCTTCCGATTCAACGGTCTGAATCTCGGCGAGCGTATCCTCCTGAATTGACACGCCAAAATTGTTGCCATCCTCAATTTTGGGTATCATAAATGAAATCCACATTTTCAAAAGGTTCGCTGTGGAGGATACGCACAAGAGAATTAATTGCAGAGCATTGTGAAATTCAACAACAACAACTTACAGTCCTCAACCAGTTTACGTATGATCGGTTTGACCACCTTGATCATTTCACACAGCGGCTTGTTGCACGGCACCGTGCCACCGGGCAGTCCCAGTACGGTTGTGCCCGAAACCGCAACGTTGTCGTCTTTGCGCGGACGCTTTGTCACTGGATGATCGTTATCGTCGTTGATATCCACATCGCCGTCATGATTGTTGACCAGCACGGGCGCCATGACCGGAATGTTTAGATCCTGATGGACCTCGCTAAAGTTGCGCTCATTGAACATGGGCGTGGAGAGCAGCTCGTTCAGTTCAACGATTTTCTCCGGAAATCCTTTTGTTATCAGCGTCTCCGCCTTGGTGATCAGCGAGTCCTTGTACTCCTGCACCTTGCCAATTGTGTCCTTGGGCATTGTTGACGTTGACGTTGTACGTTCTACGTTTACGTTTAACTAGTTACTGCCAAAAAAGTACCAGCTCTCTTGAGTTCCAACACCGGTTCCTGTTCCCGTTTCGTTCCTCCTCAAATTGCAACTTTTGTAGCGCGTGCTTCACGGTCAACCAACTGCGTTTTTTTGCTTTACAAATTCGCTATTTGTGCTTCACGGCGTCAACTGCAAGACAATGCGGAATGTGTGCAAAATGTGCGTTGATTGTGGCGTTCATTCAAATGCGCTTTTTAATCTAGAACTTACCAAAAAAAATAACTTTTGAGTGCTTCTTCTCTTTGGATGCCGCAGTTGTAAGTCCACGCTTGTATTTTATGACAGCTCTAGTGTTGGCTAATGCGCAAGTGTTGCCAACCAATGGGGTTGTTGAACACATATCGATATATTGATATGGACCTTGGGCGTTCTCGATAATATTTTTTGTTCATAATATCAGTATCAAAATAATGACCAAAATTGCCAATATTTTTATTTTTTTCGTGATTTTTGCAATAAAATAGTAAAATCCACTGGCAACACTTAAATTTTCATCTAAACATTAATATCGATATTTTGGTATCCACCGATACACATAATCGATATTGCGGGCAATAAGCATTTGCGTTTCAAATTTTGGATATCAAATGCTTGAAGATATAAAAATTAATTTCACATGCTTGTGCTTACTGCCTAGTTACCCCAGCTCAATTTTCGGTCGAACTTCTCAAAATTGTACACAAATTGTGTTTTCGTCTAATATAAATATCGATAAATATTTTGGTATTGTTTTGGCTCATGGCTCATAACTATCGCAAAAATCTATCGCACAAAAACATCGATATGTCGATAACGGGCACTTATTGTGCAGTCAGCTCCGAGTTGAGCAGAAGTACGACGACAATGGGCAATAAACAAATAAAACAGCATCTGGAGACGGCACAAAAGACGGGAGTGCTGAAGATTTCATTACAACGATTACAGGAGTTCCCGCCACAGCTAAAGACATATCCCAATGTGCTGAAGACACTGGATCTATCGCAGAATCGCTTTGAGAATGTGCCCGACGAACTGGGACGTCTGACGATGCTGAAGCATCTCAATTTGAGTGGCAATCGTCTCGTCGATCTGAACGAGGTGGTGGGCGAGCTACTCAAGCTGGAGGTGCTGCTCCTCATGGACAATTTTCTGACCAAGCTGCCCAAAACATTGAGCAATTGCACACACCTGAAAACGGTGAATTTGAGCAACAATCAGCTGAAGATTTTCCCAGCCATGTTGTGTGGCTTGAAGCAACTGGATGTGCTGGATTTGTCGCGCAACCAAATAACCCAAGTGCCCGCCGAGGTGGGCAATCTGTATGTGACGGAACTGAACCTCAACCAGAACCAAATATCATCGCTGGCCGAGGATATTGCCGACTGTCCCAAACTGAAGACGCTACGGCTCGAGGAGAATTGCTTGCAGGCGAACGCGTTAACGCCACGCATCCTCAAGGAATCCAAGATCTGTAATCTGGCTGTCGACGGCAATCTGTTCAATTCGAAGCAGTTTACAGATCTCGATGGCTACGATGTCTACATGGAACGCTATACGGCGGTCAAAAAGAAGATGTTCTAAAACTAAAACGAAAACTCAAACAAAAACACATTCGTCACACGTATTTATGTTATGTACAATATTATATATTATGTATTCTAGAATCTAGAATCGAATTCAGCAGTGGGCAGCCAAAATTCAGCAGCAATTATTTATTTTTATTATTTTTGTAATTGTTTCGCCGTTGTTAATTCTTCGCGACGATGAGGAAGGCGACTTTTTCAAGCCAATTTACAAAACATAACGGAAAGAGCTCTGGCTGCCCACCGCTTGTCTAATTATCTAATTTAATAGCCTAATTCAATATGCTTTCTGTGTAATCGTTCCTCACAAATAAATCGCAAACAATTCACAAACAGTGATGCCAATTTGGCGTTTTTCGGATACATTTGTCTGGCTTTTAGCCGGACAAAATCTCAAACATCTATCTGAAAATCTGGCTTTTTTTTAGATTCAATTTAAATTGAAAGCAAAAAGGATTCTAAACTACCAATTTTGGAACTTTTCGAAATTGGAATCGATATAAAGACGAAAACAGTTTCCCAGTACGCCAAAATTCACCTCTTAAATTGAAATAATGTTGAAAATACGTAAAAATTTTGGTCCGAAGCAAACAATTATCGGGACATTGCAGGCAATAATAGAAAGGGTTTTTAGCCAAATTAGGATAACAGTCTAGAAGCAGTAGCCAGTCTCAAAAAAAAAAAAAAAAAAACACAGGAGGGCGATTTATGATGAATTTAGGTAAAAATAATTTTAGGGGGTCTCCACTAGTTTTTTTTTAATGAATTTTAAAATTTTATTACAAAAATTAACATATTATTGAAAACATTCACAAAACAACGATGCTAAAGCTCATTTTGCATTAAAAATTTTCAAATTTCAAAATTCAATAAAAAAAAAACTAGTGGAGACCCCCTAAAAATTTGTTCACATAAATTCATCATAAATCGCCCTCTTTCTGTGTGTTTTTTTTTTTTTTGGAGACTGGCTACTGTTTTTAGACCTTTACCCAAATTAGTTTGGTAAACACTAAATTTAGGAACCGTCTAAAAATAAAGACGTTTATTGCTCTTTTAATGATTAGGTAAATGCTTACGAATATTTTATCTTCTGCAGTTTCGGTTTGCGTCGACACAAAACTTGTTGCCATTCGTATAAATTGCCCGACAAATACGTAAAGTTAATAAGCACCATGGCAAAGAAAATGACGAGGGAAAAATCATTGAAGATGCTTTTAAACAGCGGTGGGCACGAAATCTGAATTCGGGAGCACAACAATGACAACTACAACAACATCAACAACAGCGAGTCTTTTTTACGACTTCACGGTGCCGAATAGGCAGACAAATTGTTGGGTGCAGTCGCTGCTCCCGGAGCCACTGCGTGCCCACCGCTGCTTTACAATTTTGAAATAAAAAAAAATAGAAAAAAATTATGGCCTGTTTTTCAGTCTTTTTTTTTAGACTTTCAGCTTTTTTTTCCCCTGTTTTTCCTGGCCGTATTGTCTTTTTTTCGGAAAATATTTGGCATCACGGTTCACAAAGAATGCCTCAAAGCTTGCCCAGCAGCAGCGGACGCAGATGCGTCTGATAGCTCGGGTTGACCGACTCCTGGTTCAGGGGATTGCCGCGGGCGTGCTCCATCAGACGCTCGTAGACGCGGCCATCGCGACAGCCCAGCGTGGAGCCGAGCACGCGATCGTGGAAATCAAAGCCATCCACAATGGCCACCGCATTGGGACGCAGTGCCAGCAGCAGCTGCTCGTAGCGCTGCTCCAGCTGCTGCAACTGACGTTTGCTGATGCTGTTCCACTTCAGGACGGCGCCCAGCTGCCGCTGGAATGTGTCCAGGACGAACAGTTCGATCAGCTGCTGCAGCAGCTTGGCGAGTTCTGGCTTCAAGCCGCCCAGTCCCTGCAGCGCCCTGATGGAGTTGCGTGCCAGGTAGGCGTGGCCATGCAACGATGCCGCCGCTGCCAATCGCCGTCCGGCCAAATTGGTGGCCTGCTCCTCCGTGTGGTTGCCACGCTTCCGTTGATCCTCCTTCAATTGCCACGCTTCGCGCACCTGTTCCGTGGCGCTAATCTCCAGCGCACGCGCCACATTCTCGACCAGATGGGGACCCCAGCTCAGGGGCGCGTTGTTGCGCAAATAGGCGACGCTGGCGGGCAGCACCTTGCGCTTGAGGCCATCCACATAGCAGCGCACCAGGAAACGTGAGGTCTGCAGCAACAGCACTGTGTACTCGCCCTCGTAGGTGACGGCGGCACTGGCCAATCCCTGGATGCTGTCGAAGTTGGCCGAGGACAGATAGCCATGCCCGCCACAGGATTTGCGCAGCACATCGATGCCCTCGGCGGCATCCAGCGTGCACACCGACTTGAGGCAACAGCTCAGCGCATGCAGCTCCGGCAGCTCGCGTCCTCCGGCCGCCTCGGTGTCCTTGTGCGCCAGCTGGTCCATGACGCGCTGATAGAACGTCCACAGCACGTCCGCCGCCAGGCGATAGCAGACGCCACGCGCCACTTGGGGCAGCACCTTCGCCTGCTGCGTCACATGGTCGAGGATCTGTGGCTCGGCCAAGTTGGGCTCAATGGGACTCTGGCGACGCACCGCCGAATAGCTGCAAGGGATTAGTGGCAGATGAGACTGTAGATTTTAGTGTTGTAAAAATACATCGCAAAAATCGATTTCAACTCTTTTAACCCGATAATTTATATTTTTATTTACGATATATCGACAATTAGATTTTTGTTTCGATTATTTAAAAATTTCGATTTAAAACTGAATCTCTAATTTCGATTTACATCGATAGTTTTCAATTCGATTTTACACTAGACAACAAAATTGCACATTTGTTCAAACCCACACTAAAGTTTTTCTATGATTTTGAATCAGAAAAATTACAAAATTTAGCTATTTTTTTTTAAAAGCATTTGTGATAACTTCTCGAGAACGTATCAACAAATTTTAAAGATTTTCTGACTTTAAAACTCTGGAGAAACGAAAAAAGTTCAAATTTTTTAAGTCTTCCTTTTTTTAACACTAAAATACACCTGTAAAATATTGATCAATTTTTTTTGGAGATTAATATATTTTTGAAGAAGGAAATTTAGGCTTTCAGCATTTTTATTTACGCGTTTTAGAATGGAAAAAAAATTAAAAAAATATTTGTAACTTTTTAACTCTGCCGAAAACTGAATAAATCAATGTCTTTTAATCATTATTATACAATTTAAAATATAAATCAGTAGCTTTAGAACCTGTATAAATTAGACGTCGCGAAATAATTTTAAAATATAAAAGCCTTACAAATAAAACAAAAAAAATCGAAAATTGTAAAAAATATTTTTTTTTAGTGCCATCAAATTGATTTTAAATAAATTTCAACTTTGATAGCCCATAAGTAAGCATCTATGGGCGTGGCACCTTTTTTGAACACTTATTTCATAGGTTGAAGAGTTATCTTTCATATGCCATTTAAATTATTCGATTATCGCATTTGGTTGAAAAGTTACGATTTTTGCAAAGCAAAATGAGCAATGGCCCCACAGTGCGTCGTTTAAGATTGTCTTTAGATTTATTTTGTAAGTGTAATCAGACTGTTTGTTGTCTAGTGTTACGTACCGTGTGGCAATGGTGGTTGCTTGGAGCAGCCCGAACATCACGTCCCGCACGATCATGACGCGCACGAAGACCATGGTGCCGTAGAGGAGCAGCGGCTGCGCCGCCTTCACGAAGGTGCCGTCGGCCTGGACCTGGGCGTGCCGCATGAGCATCTGATCCCTGGGAATGCGTACGTTGCGGAATCCGAGGAAACCATTGTTCACACCATTGGCCCCCATCTTGGCGCCAATGTCGCCCACATCGATGCCCGGCATCGGCTCGTGGGTCCGCTCGTCGCGTATGCGCACCAGGAACGGCTGCAGGCCGTGATGCTTGCCCCGGATGTAGAGCTGGGCCAGCACCACAACCATGTTGGCCGTGTGCCCCAATCCCCCCGGCCACCACTTGTAGGCGGTCAGGTTGGGCGTATTTATGACAAATTCCTCACTCGCCGGATCGTAGTCGGCCCGTGTCTCCAGGCCGCGAATGTAGCTGCCATGTCCGAGCTCCGTTTGGGCATAGGTGCCAATGATGCCGTCCAGATTCCAGGCGCGTTTCAGCCAACGCTGTTGCTGCTCCTCCGTCGCCTGGTTGAGCAGCGTGCTCAGGAACATGGAGAAGTGCAGGCGGAGTGGAAAGCTCTGCTGGAAGAGCGCCGTGCCCAACGATCCCGACATGAGCATGCGCAGATCATACAAAAACTTGAGATTTACATTGTCCGTGCCCGTTTCTGTTTCCCCATCTCCAGCTCCGTTCCTTGTGTGTTGCCATTTGCGCAGCTTGACCAGAAATTTGATGCCCTTGGCCAGTGCGTGCTCATAGCGTTCCTTGTATGACAGGAATGTCGGATGCACTGCATCCTCGAACTCGGGATCGTCAAAGAAATGCCGCTCCAGCTCACGTCGCTCCGCCAAAGCCGCTTTGCCGCCCGCCCACCAAATGGCAAAGTCCTCGCTGGCAAATGTCGCCGACTCTCGCTCTCGTTGGAGATCATTGCTCCCAGTTCCCATTTCCACTCCCTTTCCCATTGCCAGCTGCATTCCGATTTCACTCTGCGCACTGCGATTAAACTCAAGTTGCATTCACAAACTAAACAAACGATTGTCGCCTCGGACTCGACTTGACTCGGATTCGATTTCGACTCGTTTATCTATCGTTGCGTCTATCGTTGGGCCATGAGCACCCCCCCCCCCACCCCACTCTGCTCTATTAATCAGCTGTTTACAAACATGCACAAATAATAAACTGGTAGGCTGCAGCAGAACAAGCTCGACTGTCGCATACCCTGTACCTATTCTGTAAAGATTAATAACAAAAATTGAAAATATGTATCTTATGTAAAACAAAAAGGTTTTAATTTATAAAAAAATAACAATTGCCAATACTTTTGTTCATGACTGTAGCTGTGAAACAAATTAAGGATTTTAAAAAATATATATATAAATACTCGGGCCTGTTCCGAATTCCGATAACGAGTCGAATTTTTACAAAACGAGTTGATTGCTGTTCCGAATTCCGAAAATCGGCAATAAAAGCATTAAAATAAATACTTAAAATTATAAACTGAAAATTATAATAATGTTAAACATTTTAAGAATCGATTAACATAACTACTTTAAGTTTAAACAGTAAAAGTATTTTATAAAATAATTTTTTTAATTTTTTTTATATTCGACCTGAAATATTTGAAATGAATTTTCAAAACGTTTTCGAAACCGAGTCCGAAAAGTAAAACAAGCCCATTTCAATCGAAGTTGGGAACAGCAAATTGTAAAACGTTCGTTTTCGATTCGTTTTTACTTTTTGAAAACGTTTGGAATTCGAAACAGGCCTGACTATTATTTTATAAAATAAATAGCCAAATTGTCATTTCGTTAACAGAACCATCCTTTGCACTCTTCAGGTACAGGGTATAAAAAACGCATACGCACATTTACCTATGTACATATGTACAGCTGCGGTCAAAAAAATAGTAGTGCCTGCAATGAACTTACAAAAACTTAAAATTTAATGACTTTTAATTTATCCAAATTTTTTATATAATTTTTTTAAGATACGTTATTATATTGTAAATCCATCTGAGAAATCAAAGATAGTGAACAGTTATTATTTTTCGACTTAGGAATTTTTTTCTTGTAATAGTCTGAAAAATGGGCGGTCAAAATAATAGTAGTGAATGCATTAAAAGTGGAAAAAAAGGATATTACGCAGGAAAGGCACTTGATTTGATATTTATAATTGTTATTTGATAATTTTCTATAAATTGTAAAAAAAATATTTTGCTTAGAGTTGTTACAATGGGGCGTGGCAAGCATTGCACTCCAGAAAAGCGTGCTCGTATAAAAAACTTATTTCAAAAAGGATAACGTTTAAGGAAGTGGAAAAATTTGATTATATGATTGCCAACCATAATCAGAAACGCCATTAAGTAGTCGCCAAAATAGGATAAATGTGGAAGACCTCGATCCATGTCCAAAAGACAAGTGACAAAAGTAGTGAGGTTTTTGAAACGCGACCCTTTTGCTCCTGCAGCACTTAAAAAAAAGGACTTTGGTATGGACCAAAGTGTGTAAAACATTCTTAGATGTTTGCGAAATAATAATCTGGCAGAAAGAAGCCCGTGAAAAATTCCGTTATTGAAAAAAATACCTGCCCAAAAGCGATTTCGATTTGCTAAGGATCATCTGAATTGACCCTAGAGAAATAAAGAAACCTCTAGTGGTCGGATGTGTCCAAAATTATTTTTTTTGCTGGTCGAGTATCTCGACAACATGTAAGGTATCCGTTAAAGTCCGAATATTAGCCCAGATTCACCTGCAGGACCAGCAAACATTTTGGTATGAGAATAATAACCTGGGCGCATTTTCACATTACTGGGTCCAACCCATATAATGGATCATAACCATAATGGAAAGGCACGAACATGTGAAAATTCTGCAGGACATTATGCTACCTTATTTTTCAGATGATATGCCGATAATTTGGAGGTTCCAACAAGACATAGACCCAAAGCAAATCAGCAAATCTTCGAAAGAATGGTTCGCATAGAAAAAAGTTAATGTAGTGGAGTGGTCACCACGGTCCCCCGATCTGAATCCCATTGAAAATTTGTGGTCCGAAATGAAGAAGGATATTACCAAGCATCAACCAACAAATAATATTCATCTTTGGAAGATCGCTAGGAGCGCCTGGAGCTCAATACAAACAGAACGATGTAAAAGCCATGATCCGTCGTTGTAAGGCGGTAATTCAAGATAAAGGCTTCACAACACATTATTAAATTTGTTAATTATTAAGTGCATTTCACATATCTAACCTTTTAAATAAAAAAAAGGGGGTTTTGGATCGTTTTCATCATTAAAATATTTGAATATGTTCATCACTACTATTATTTTGACCGCCCATTTTTCAGGCTATTGCAAGAAAAAAATTCCTAAGTCGAAAAATAATAACTGTTCACTATCTTTGATTTCTCAGATAGATTAACAATATATTAACGTATCTTAAAAAAATTATATAAAAAATTTGGATAAATTAAAAGTCATTAAATTTTAAGTTTTTGTAAGTTCATTGCAGGCACTACTATTTTTTTGACCGCAACTGTATGTACATATGTATGTTAATGTGTTCCAAATTCATGCGATAAGATACGCGAATTGAAATCTCAACTATAATAAACAATTCGAGTGCAAAAGGTCTCCACTTGGGTCCATAGTATAATTATTATATTATTATTAGCATTTCTTGATTTTACTAGATGGCGTAATCTGGCATTGTTGTTGTTTTTATAAGCAAAACTCAACTTGCAACTTTTTGTGCCATATAAAAATAACATGTGAGCAGTGTGACCAGCTCGCGTTAACGACAAAATCACGTCACAATGAACGACACTCCCTTTCAGTGTGACCGTTGGGCTTTTAAGCAAATAATACTGCGAGCTGTTCAATATTCACATTGGAGACATGGCGCCAAATTCCATTTGCAAATTGCAACGTTGAAATTAATTTACATTTTAATGTTCTTTTTTTATTATCATATAGAAAAGCGACACAGACATTTTGTTTTAATTTGTATATATAAGTATGCTATACTAATGCGACAAATACTATTTGAAGAGCTGTTATCGATTCAAAACCGGGCTCAAATAATTCGTCTTTGTGTTAACTGTTTTATGGGTATTTTTGTTTTTATTTTGGTAACAATTTATTGAGGCTGGCCCACAAAATGACATCATATACATAGGTATATTATAGCCCGTTGAACACCATAAAAAACCACCCATAATATCGAACACACTTTTTATGGATAAAAACACACATGAACATACAATCAATTTGGTTCCAATTTAAAAGCCATTTCCAGCAACACAATAATTTAAAAAAAAAAACTTAAAATTTATGTGATATAAGAAGCAATTCAGAATTAGAATGACTTGAAAATTATTAAATTTTCGGATCATCTAAGAACGTTTTTGAAATGGCAATGTTTCTTTCTGTTTTTTTCTTCTATTATTGTTTAAGTTGTTGTTAACATTGTGTTTCCTATCATAATTCTCCTGCTCTTTATCTCGTTGTGCTCAATTAACATCTTTTACAAACGCAAACAATTAACACACACTCACACTATCTGATTTACAGTTAACAAACACATATATACATACATACAATATGTACAAACAATTGGATATAACAAGCGATCTTTCGGCCAACTTATTGTTTATTCTAATTCAACTTTATCGCTGCTTTTCTTTTCTTTTATTTTTTTTAGCTGCTTTTGGGTGCCAGCCCAAATTGCCGAAGCAGCATTTTTTGGGATTAGATCAGGTTTATCATTTATCATAAAATCTACATATATTTTTTTAAATTTTGTATTTTCAATTGTTGCTCACATACACTTACAAATACATACATATGTACATACGGTGGCTCACAGCTTATTTCAACCAGCACGAAAAGCAACTTTATTCAAAAGCTTCAATTACAACTAACTAAAATACAAACTTAATCAAAAGTATTAACAGAAAACTAATGTTATATCAACTCATATTTGAAAATATTCGAAGATTTTTGAGTTTTTGCAAAAATCAACTTTTTTCCTCGATTTTTTACAAAAAATATTTTGATGCAGAAAAACTCATCAAAAAATTCTAAGAGTGACTTCAAAAAAATATTTTCAAAAATATTTTTTCTAGTTTTTTTTTATAATTTTTTGAAAATCATGAAAGTGACTATTTTAGCCACTTTTTCCTCCATTTCATACAAAAATTAGCTTGAGGAACAATTATAAAAAAATCATAAAAAAACTAGCAAAAATATTTTTAAAATTTTTTTTTTGCTGACACTATTAAAATTGTTTGTAGAAGGTTTGTGCATCCCAAAATTTTTTTTAAAAAATCGGGGGTAAAAGTTAAAAAAGTTGATTTTTACAAAAACTTAAAAATTTTCGAATATTTTCAAAATATGAGTTGATATAACATCAGTTTTCTGTAAATATACCTTTGATATTGTATTTTAGTTAGTTGAAATCACAGCTTTTGAATAAAATTGCTTTTTGTGCTGGTTGAAAAAAGCTGTGAGCCACTGTACATTTTATTATTAATATTTGATCATTATTGTTACCAAGGCTGCAAGCCTCGAAAATTTTCAAATTCAGTTCACCAACATTTTTTATATTCTCACTAGTTTGTAAGCTTATAAAGTTATTTAACAATTTGTTTATTTTTTCCAAACTTTTTTAAGCGCCTACTTTAAACTTATGATTTTAATATTATTTTTAGAGCAAATTGCAATCGAATATCAAATCGATATCTCAATAAATTCCAGATAATTTACGTAAATAATTTTTGAAACAAAATCAGTAATTTTTGAAGAGTGAGTAAAAAAATGCATTTTGCAGCCCTGATTGTAACAGTTATATTTTTGTCTATATCGCATAGATTTAATCGTTTTGTTTTGTACTTTAAAAACGCACACACACACTCTCACACATACATACATACACAAATATGTTAACTAGGAATTGTACAAAAAGCGTTCTAACAATTTAGTTTGTTTTTTTTTTTTAGCATTTATAGTCTCTAGTTGTAAAAGTTACAGTTAAAAAGCCAAAAACGAAACAATGAATATTGTAACTGTAGTTTGTACGTGTTTTACCGTTAGTTTACAATCTAGGCATAGAAAATACATACATACATACATAGATTGTGCTGTGTGTGAACCACCCAAAATACAAAAAAAAAAACAGACAAAGTAAAACAACATGGAAAGAAAAACAACAACAACAATCGTAATAATCATAATCATAGTAATAGTAATAATAATCATAATCATAATCATAATCATAAGAATAATAATAGCAATAATAATAGTTAATAAATAAAGATTCTAGACAATCGTTTGACAATCATTTCACATTTGTTATTATTACATAGTATCATATTACATATCATATTACAGCTATTCATTTTTATTGTTGTTAAACTTAAAACATATACACTTGTTTCATATATATATATATGTATATATACATATATATATATCTCATATATTCTGTATAAATCGAGCTACAACTAATCCAACATTTCTTCCATCTCTCAACATTCATAGAAAACAAAATGAAAAGAATATACATAATAATAATAATAAAAATAAAAATAATAATGATAATAGTAATAGTAATAATGATGATACACACAACAAATGTCAATGTAAAATCGAAAAAAAAATAATAATTATATTAATAGTAAAAAATAGTTTTTTGCACGTTCAACATTTATATAATATTCGTTTAACAAATGCAGGCTTTATATAGTATTTTATATATATAAAGATATAGAACAGTTATAGTATGTTTTATGTACGCATTACTTTTCACATAATTTCATAAAAGTTTCGTTAGTTCATTTCATTTTAATAGTATAGATATAGTATTTATATATGCGTATCATATACATTCATACACTCTACTCTATTGTAACTATTATACTAATCTATTGTGTTATACATAGTCTATATATAACAATTATATAACTCTTCTGATTCAAACAAGTTTCGCTTGCTGTTTTCCTCACTTCTCTTCTGTTCTTTTTCCATTTTCTGCTTGCGTTTTCTCCTTTTTTTTATATATTTATTTGTTTTTTGTTTTTTTTTTTAAGTGGCACAGCCACATTTTGAACTTTAGGCCTGGTTTTCAACTCTGCTTTTCTTTCTCTAACTTTGCTAGCTCCTTTTTCTATGCTCCTGCTCTCCTTTGCTTTTCCTCTTCCTTTTCATTCGATGGTACGTTGTTTTGTTGTTTATTATAATATAATTTAATTTGCTTCAAGGCAACCTTTATGTATTTGTGTGTTGTGTGTTGTGTGTGTGTGCGTGTGTGTATGTGTGTGTATAAATTACAGACAGTTAGCTAGAGAGAGAGAGAGACTGAGAGTGAGTGAGTGTGTGAGTGAGTGAGATAGAGTATAGCAATAGGCGAGGAACTGATGATCCATGATGACAGCAACAATGACGACGACGACGCTGACGATGACAACAAATTGACATCAACAACAATAAACAACAACAATTAAACTACAACAATAACTAGAGTGCGTTGAGCAGGCGACGGTGGCGACAGCGACAGCGGCGTGCGTCTATTTGGTTTCATCCTGATCCATCGGCTCCTCGGAATCATCTCGCGAAAGTGTTCTATTAAATTCGAAAAAAAAAAAAATAATTAAGATTAGTTTTCAACTGATTTTGGCATTTTGGAATTGGGTTCATCTGTCGTCTCACCTGTGCAGCGACTGCATGGAGAGGCCGGCCATGGCATTGACCGTTTCAGATTCGTCGTGCTCGATCTTCAGCGCCTCCAGCGCGGACAGACCGACCGTGTGCTCCAGCAGACGGACGCAGGGCCAATGTGTTTGCTGTGAACAACAAATAAATCAATTAATTGAATTGTTTTTTATCAGTATTTCATTTATTTAATTACTAACTTAAACTTGCAAGTTTAAGTTCATTTTCAAGTATATTCAGATATTAAATTTAAAAAAAAAATAAATTACAGAATCACAAACTACAATCATCTACAGTCGTCGGTAAAAGTCTTTTGAGAAAACGAAAGTTAAATCTTTGCGTAATTTAAACTTACTTTATGTTAAGTTTGGCATCAATGAAAAGGTCATTTAAATTCCGTTTGAATGATACAAAACTTTCCTTAACCCATTAAGTACCCATTGAAAATTTTGAATTTTTGTAAAAATCTATTTTTTTGAAAATTTTAAAAAATACTAGCTACTATTTCAATTGTTTTAAAAAAAACTTTGGCTAGAACTAACTTTTCAGGGTGCCAAAATACTTTTGGCCACCGCTGTACAATCTTCAATGTTGTTATTAGATATATAATTCAATTTTTAATTTAAAATTTTTTTATTCCGTTTTCTAATTGAATCGCAACATACCAACTATAAGTTAAGTCAAAAATAATATAAGAACAAATGAAGAAAGATAAAATAATAAAAACTCGTCTACACTTTTTGTAACAAGTTTAAAAAATATGGGTTAAAGTTACACCACAAGTGGACAAAAAATTGGTAGAATCCATGTCAAAAAGGCTAAAAATGGTACTAATTTTTGTTGTTTGATTAAAAACTAAGTTTTACAAATTTTTTTTCTTAAGTGGTTGAAATAAGATGTGGCATTGTTTTTGGTTGTTTTTTTAGTTTTCAATTATTATAAAATATTGGAAAAATATTTAAAAAAAATAAATGAAGTCATATTTTATAAGTTGATATATTTTAAAGGTTGAAATTATTATAAAACATTGGAAAAATATTTAAAAAAATAAATAAAGTCAGTTTTTATAAGTTCAAATATCAGACTAACAACCTGCATTTAGATGAGTTTAGATTTTATAGACAAACTTTTTGAAGGTGTTGGTTGAAATAATCTGTTAGCCACTGTATGTATAGATATTTTCTTTTATTTATCTCATTTGATCTTATTTGAATTCTCACCTGTATGGCAATGGTCTTCTGCAGCGTATTGATGGCATTCTGGCACGGCGGTCGCTCCAGTTCGCTTTGGGCTATGGGGGCGACGGGATCGCCGAGCAGGGCGCGGACACATTCCTGTGCCGAATCACAGATGGCCGCCAGATCGTAGCCGCCCTCGAGGGCGAGCACCACCTTGCCGTTGGCCAGTTGAAGCAGTTCTCGGGTCATCAGGCCAAAGCAGGCCGGGGACACATGATAGCCGCCGAGCGGAGCCGGATGTCCAGTGGCTGCATCAAAGCCGGACGAGACGAGCACAATGTCCGGATTAAAGCACTTGGCAATGGGCATCACAACGGTACGGAATGCAGCGATATATTCGGCATCGCCCAGCGGTGGATTCAGTGCGCCGGACCACGAGATGTTCACGTTGAAGCCGAGACCAGCACCAGCGCCGCACTGCAACGAGAAAGAGACAAAAAGATTTGGCGTTAGAAAGAGATGGTTGATTGGTAGTGATACATGTAAATCTAATTTATGGATCCAGTTTTAAATCGAAATGTTCAAATGGTCAAAACAAAAATCGATTTGTCGATATATCTTCGAAAAAACTATCGAGTTCAAATAAGTCCAGAGTTAATCTTATTAATTCGTTTAGGAAAGGTACGATTGTAGATCATTTGGTTTGCTCGTTCATCAAAAATTGTTAAGCTGAACTTAAATTAAGCCAATCAACTAAGATGAGCAAACAGTCAGTTATCGATTTTTCATGAATATCGATTTAATTAACCCGATATAACGTTGAAAACTTATTGAGTTAAATTATTTGAAATTCACTTCCGCACAAAATCGAGTTGTCGATTTTTTTAAAGTATTTTAACATCACTAGAGTAAAGTGAAATTTAAATAGGGAAATTATTAAAGTAAATACGACGAGATTAAATTAAAAAGCAAAGTGTGAAGTAATAGAGGGTGGGAGCGAGAAAGAGTTGGAAATAAAGTAGAAATAGAGATGAAAAGAGAACGGTTTGGGGAAACGCAAATAAAGAAAGTCAACTTAATAGTGAGAATGCGTGTAAAGGAGAAAAATAGAAGGGAAGCGAATAATGGAGGAAAACAAGCGGTTGAATTTTATGAAAAAAGGAAGAATAACAGTAATAGGTAGCGGTGGGCACGCATGGGCTCCAGGAGCTAGCGGCTGCTCCCAACTCTATTTCTGCCTATTCGGAGCAGTGAAGTCGCAAAAAAGACTCGCAAGCAAATAATAACATTTTTGTTACTTCATGTTGTTGTTGATGTTATTGTAGTGCTCCCGAATTCAGATATCGTGCTCACCGCTGGTAATAGGAACAAAAAAGCAGACAGTGAATAAAAGAGGGCGAAAGGAAACAGAAGGAGAGCGAAAAGAAGTAGAGGAAGCGTAGAGAGTAATAGGTATGGAAACCAAAATATACGGGGGTGCCACAAAAATCGCTTTCGCTTAAATTTCAGTTAAATTTGTATGAAATTTAAGTGAAATTCAAGCGAAAGCGATATCTGTGGCACCCCAGATAGAGTTCTAAAAAGGGTGGAAGAGAGTAAGAGTTAAAGTTGGACGATATTCAGTAGAGGAATGGAACGAGAATGTATTAAAGCAAGGTTGGAAGGGAAGAAAGAAAGAATGCAGCCCACCAAATCAAATGTCTAGTAGATTCTAAGCTGGGTTGACTTTACTCTTACAACATTTCTCACATACAACGTGGATTTTTAACAATTTTCCAAAAAGAGGAAATGATCTCTGCACAAATTAAGTATTTTCAAGTTTATAGTCTTTCGATTAAACTAGTAATATATAATTGATAAGTAAAGTAATTGATAAGCAACAACAGCTAATTGCTAATTTGTGCGAGATAAACTCACCTCAGTGGGGCCACCCGTGCCGGGAAAGAAATTGCCGTCATCGTGTCGATGTATGGAAAGATATAGAATGTCGGGACTTTGGTAGAATGCTTGCTGTGTGCCATTGCCATGATGTACATCCTGAGGAAAGAAATGAGAGATTAGCTAAGAATTTAACCAGGGAGATCGGTAATGGTCCATAATATGCGGAATACCTCAAACAAAAAAAATCCAAATACTAGTCAATACTAAAGAGAAAGTTAATTTTACATTAAAATTTTGAAATTAATTTAAAAAATAAACTAGAAGAGACTCGGAAATAATTTTTGGGGGGTGTTCCGCATAATATGGACCTTTACCGGGAGATCTTCTGGGAGGGCATTAATAACTCACCCAATCGACAATGAGGATGCGCTTCATATCGGGCAGACGCTGACGCAACAGTTTCGCCGCAATGGCGATCGAGTTGAAGAAACAGAAGCCCATGGCCAGATTGGCCTCCGCATGATGGCCCGGCGGCCGGACGACGGCGAAACCGTTGCGCAAATCACCTTTGGCCGTTTTGAAGGCCAAATCGATGACACAACCGGCCGCCATGCGAGCCGCCGTCGCCGTATGCAGCTCATTCCATGTGGTATCCAAATCGACACCGACTCCGCCGCAGGACAGACGCACAAAGCTGGCGGACAGAGCACTCTCCAGCTTGGGTCTGCTCAGCTGGCCCTGATTCGAGCCAAAGAGCATCGCATGCGCCTCCGTGTGCACCGTTTGCAGTTCCTCCTGGGTCGCTTTGCGGGCACGCAGGCGATCGCACCGCTTGACCAGATCCGTTTCATTCAATCGCGCCCAGACGCTCTGCAGTCGTCCACTGTGCTCCGGATGTGGGGCGTTGTCGCCACAACTGCACGTATGCTTCAACATCAACGGATCGTAGGCCAGGCCCGTTGTGATCTTCTTGTGCGAGGCGGGAACGGAGGAGACGGCGACGGAGCTGCTGCTCTCCACGAGCAGCTGTTGTTGCTGCTGACGCAACTGGGCGGCATAGGCGCTGCCCAGCAGATGGCGCTTGTGGGGCAGCGTTAGATTCACGGGCGGTATATGATCAGCCGACGAGGATGTAACAATCGGCGACGGCTGTTGGCCCGTGTCCGGTATCTGGCTGAGTCCGTGGGGACCCAGCGGTACCAGGGGACTGCTCAGTGTCCTCGACAGCGGCCGCATCACCCCCTTGGCCATCTCCTCCTCCTGCAGGTAGAGCAGCTCGCGCTGCTGCTGCAGATACTCCTGATCCCGCAGCTTGCTTGACTTACCGCCGCCGCCGCCGGCGGTGGAGGCGCGATAGGAGGCGGCCGCCGCAACAGCGGCAGCCAGTGCCTCCGGCAGATTCTGTGACGTGCTGGTCGCTATTGTGTTGGTCAGCACCGTTTTGGGCGGCTTCTTTTTGTCGGTGAGATCCATCACCTCGGCGGCGGAGTCATCATCCTCCTCGCGCAGCTGCAGCTGCGGCTCTCGACTAGCGGCAACGGCGGCGGCGGCGCCACTCCGCGTGAGCACCGTTTGACGCAGCTTCTGGGTGAGCACCTGGTGCTCATAGGCCTGACGTTCCGCCTGAAAACAAGAAGGGAAATCATATGAATAAAATTTTTGTGAAATTTGGCAACACTGAGACTGTGACACTGTGAAGTTTGGCAATGGGAAGCCATTGTGAAATTAGCCAGCATTATCTTTATACAATTTTATATTCTGTTAGTTCTGAAATTTGGCAACATTGACTTTGTGAAATTTGACAACGTTGCTTTTATGAAATTTGGCAACGTTGCCTCTGTGAAGTTTGACAACGCTGCTATTATGCATATTCAATTAAAAAAAAATTAAGCCAAATATTCTTGATTTAAGAAATGTGTCATTTTGATCAGAGTGTGTTGAAACGAAAATTGTGAAATTTGTCAACATTATCTTTATGAAATTTTTTATGCTGTTAGTTGTGAAAATTAGCAACACTGTCTTTGTGAAGTTTGACAACGTTGCTTTTATGAAATTTTGACAACGTTGGCTCTGTGAAGTTTGACATCGTTGTTATTATGTACATATGTTTACAACGCTGTCTTTATAAAACTTTAATGTTTTCTCAATTAAAAAAAAAAATAAGCCGAATATTCTTGATTTTAGAAATGTATCATTTTCATTAGAGTGTAAATGAAAGTTGAAATTGAAATTGTGAAATTTACCAGCATTATCTTAATGAAATTTTTCATTCTGTTAGTTGTGAAATTTGGCAACATTGTCTTTGTGAAGTGTGACAACGTTGCTTTTATGAAATTTTGGCAACGTTGCCTCTGTGAAGTTTGACAACGATGCTATTATGCATATTGACAACGCTGTCTTTATGAAACTAGAAATGTGTCATTTTAATCAGAGTGCAACTTAAAGTTGCAACTGTTGAAACTTACCTCGCTGTTCTCGTAGTGCGTTTGAGCCACATTCAGTTGGCCGGCGCCCGTGAGCATGGGATGCCCCAGGGGCAGCGGGGCGGACTGCGTTCTGCCGAGGGGTCGATGTCCCTGCTTGTGGAGATGCACCTGGGCCACCTGGGCATCGGTGATGGGCACATGGCCATGTCCATGCGAGTGTGTGTGCGTGTGTGTGTGCGTGTGTGCATTGTGCTGATGATGATGACCATACAGGGCATGGGCGTGGCTATTTGTGGGCGGCAAGTTGCCGCCAGCAGCGGCAGCGGCAGCAGCAGCAGCGGCAACAGCCGCCGCCGCCGCATGGAGATTGACAGCCGAGGCGCTGACGGCAGCAGCAGAGGAAACGCCGCCGCCAGCCGCCGCTAGTTGCATGTAGGACGACGATGAAGGCAAAATTGTGGAGGCGGCATGAGCTTGAGGCGGTGCCACATCCCCCACCAACGAAGCCTGCGACGAGGACGTGGATGTGGCCGATGCGGAGCGCACCACCGGCGACGGTTGCGGTGCGATGCCCGTCGCCGGCATCATGGCCAGCGGTGGCGCCGCCTGGCGGCCAAACGGCAACGCCAATGGACTGTAATAGGTGGGCGGTGTGCCGACAACAACGCCACCTGGCGGCGCAACACCAACCACGGCACCACTGGCGGCACCACTCGATGCGGCCGTCGCGGCAGCGGCCGCCACATGTTGACGCAGTGCAGCAAACATGGCATAATTGTTTTGACCCGCCTGGGCGTTGGTTAAATGCGGACGACCCAACGAGATGTTCGGCAGCGACGGCGAACTGAACAGCGGCAGATCTTGGATGCTGCTCCGCTGGCCCGGCTGGTACTGGCTGCCCTCCTCGTTCTCCTCCTGGATGGGCGCACTGGTCGGCGAGCCTCTGCTTCCGACCACGCCCACCGACAGCGTCGTCGATGAGGGCGGCGAATTTGGACCCGAATCCGGCGTACTATTGCAGTCTACGCAAAATTAGAGAAGAATTGGGAGATTAGTAAAAAAGAATTTGAAGCAATCTTCCAGTTTCCTCTAGAGCTGGGAATAGAACAGGTCGATTAGTCGATTAGGTTTAAAAAAAAATTAGATATTGAGTGAAATGTAATCGATGAAATTTACATGAAATGAATTAATCAGGGGTGCCACAGAAATCGCTTTCGCTTTCGCTTGAATTTTATTTAAATTTCATACAAACTTCAGTGAATTTCAAGCGAAAGCGATTTCTGTGGTACCCCAGAATATTCCAAATTTACAAAAGATCGCAATAAATACTTGACTATTTTAATAAATTAATCGACAGAAATAAGTTAAGTAACATATCGATATTTGATTAAGTGAGCTGTATCGATAAGCATAAAATAAAACAGTGGTGGGCACGCATGGGCTCCGGGAGCTAGCGACTGCTCTCGAATTCAGATTTCGTGCCCACCGCTGCTATAAAATATTGATACAATGAGCTTCGATGCTAAATTTTTTTTTTTTTTTTTTTAATTTAAAAACTGTTATTCTATACAAAAATCGGTTTTAAATCGATTAAAAATCGAAATGAATCAAGCAAAACAATTATTCCCAGCTCTAGTTTCCGCATCTAATGAAGAAGACACACATAGAAGAAGAAGAAGAAGAGGTAAACGTGGAGCTTTGTGAGCTGCATGCAGCAATTAGCATTAGGCAGTGGCAGCGGCAGCGACGTCGACATCGACAGCGACAGAGTTAATTTTGAGGTTAGGTTTCGATTAAAAAGTACACACGACAAAAATTAGATAGGGCAGCGTTGGGTTAATTTAAAGTAAATGTAATAACAACAATAATAACAACAATAATAATAACAATTATAATAATACATAACAAAAAAAAAATTAAAAACATTTTAAAATGCAACAATAAAAATCAGGGAATAAAAAAATATCCTAAGATCAACCTTATTAGCTATCGTTGTGTATGTAAATGTATTTGTGCATGTGTCTGTAGGGGAGTAAGCAAACGTTTAAGAATAGGATCAACAAAAGAGAATGCGAAAAGAGTGTCATTTCTCAAACTAAAAGACAATTTTTGGAATGTTTTGTGGAAGGAACTATTTCTTGATTTATTTTATAGAAAACTCCAAGCGAAACTTAATTGGCAAACTTGAATTAGAATAATTACTATAGGGGAGTAAGCAAACGTTTAAGAATAGGATAAACAAAAGAGAATGCGAAAAGAGTGTCATCCCTCAAACTAAAAGTCAATTTATGGAATATTATTCTGTAGTAGGAACTATTTTTTGATTCATTTTATAGAAAGCTCCAAGCGAAACTTAATTTGCAAACTTAAATTAGAATACATTTAAAAAAAAAAACAAATTAGAGAAAAGAGTATTAAGACTTCGTATGGAAATATTTAAAAAAAAATGTTTCTGATAAATTTATTAAAAGCGAAAAGAATATTTTCAAAGTATTTTATATGCTTGTGTCTTATTCAAAATATAAAAATAATATAAAAAATACTAAAATATCCCTTTTAAATAAAACGACTTTTTTAAACCAAAACTGTATAGTAGAGAAAAAAGTTGAATAGTTTTTCAAAGAGATCTGTTTAAACTATAAAGTAATTATTCTAGATCTTGTTAAAAATTTAATCCTAAAGAATTAAAGGTAAATATTATTTGAAATAAAACAAATCGAGAAAAGATTTCTGATTGATTCCTTATTTTTCAAGAAAAATACTGAAATCGGGGTCAAATAAATTTGCAAAACAAGGAAATAGATTGACTTAGGGGGTTACTTAAACCGGTATAAGAAACTTGTGAGGTATTTTGATCGTTCAAGAACATTATGGAACAATTTAAGATGATCGCAATATATTTTCTGAAAATATATGATATCTTTAAACAGATATACTGCTCTCTTTATGCTGCAAAAGAGTGAATCACGAAAATGGTAAGGCAACGATCATTCATCCATCAACCATCCACCCATCTATCCAATTATCCGTCTCCTCAGACAGACGGACAATCTTTAGGAATAAACAACAAGCTGAACCAACATTTGACCTTCCCGCATTGCTTTCTTCATTTAACATTTATGTAATTGACTCAATTTCAATTTTCATTTCCATTCTCATTCATGGAAACTATCAAATCCAAAACAAAGCGCTTTCCAAGCGGTTCCAAGCGGTTCTTACCGCTTCCCGTTGCCGTTGCCATTCCCTCGAGAGATGAACTTTCTCTCTCTCTCTCTTTCACTCCATCACTCTGCCCTCTCCCTTTCTCTGAGTGTATTGTGTTGTGCTGTGCTTAAATTGTTATACTTACTTGTGAGAACCGAGTTCTTTTGAAGCCTTCGCTGGGCGGCCTGAAGCAAACGCTCGTGACGCCTCGCCCCCGCCGGGCCTCCGATTCGAGCCTTTCTCTCGATCACGCTCTGCTTTAAACGTATCTTCAGCAGATTTGGCTCCGATGCTGTTCAGTTTCAGGTTCAGATTTAGTTAACACTCATTCACAAAATATAGTATAAATATGTATGTGTGTTGTGGTCTGTATCAAGGGTGCCCTTCAATTAATAATCTATTTTGGGTTCAAGTCTTCACTTGAAATATTTTCATGCTTCAATCTATTTATGCTATAAGTGATCCCTAATTATGAACTGTTGTTCCTGAAACATGTTTTTCAAATAAATCTCTCTGTCTCCATCCTTTCTATCTCTTTTTTTTTGATATTCTCTTCTCTGGTAATCTACACAATTTAATTTCATCTTAAAGAGATCACTGATCATTTAAAAAAACCTATAACCTCAGTGACTATTGATCAGTAACTTATCTTTAAAAAGCTAATTCTACTTTCTTTCTATAAGCTTTTAATTGCGTGATCGGTTATTGATCTATTTCAAAAAACTGTCCCTTTTTTCCTTTGCAAACTCAATTTAATCGAATCTTCACTGATCAGTGATCGTCTTCTTTAAAATCTAAATTGGCATGGAAAAATGCTGAAACTCCAGTGCTGTACAGTGATATAACTTTTCCTTAATGCTCTTCAATTTAAAAAACCTTTAAATTTCCAAAAGTAAAGATCGACAGCTAATCTTTAAACTCATAATATTCATAAATCTCTTCAAACATTTGCTAAGTTTTTTATTTTATACAACAAACAATATTTCTCCAAATTTGTCATCGATCACTTTCTATGATTTTCTCAAGTTTCCCGTTTTCTAAATGATCACTGATCCTGTTTTTAAAAATAATTATAAACTCTTTTGGAATGATCGAGACAATGCTGTATCACCTGAAGAGTGTTCTCTCTCTCCTTCTCCGTCTTTATTTTAGACTTTCTCTACACATTTCCTCTTTCTCTAAACGATCACTGATCGCCTCCTTAAATTAGTTATTTGCAGTACTAATTTCTATTTTAGTAATTCAACGAGCAATGCAATTGACAACACTTGAAACGTCAAGCAGCGGCAGCGACTTAACCCTAAGTTAGTTAACGTGGCTAAAAAGTTGTAACAGGGTTGGGATGGGAACACACACATGCAGGAGCAGGATTGACAACTTACCCGTTTTTCGCAGCGGAAAATCAGATTCATATTTGAGCAGTGAGGGCGGTGGCTGTGGTATTTTATAGGGATGGGCACTGGTAACGGTACCCGCGGGCAGCGATTCTCCCGAAGAGCTTTTCACCACACCGCTAAAAAGAGAGCAAAAGGCATCACAAATTAGAGATGTGCAAATACAAATTTGGGGTGAGGTATCGATATTTAAAAATGTTTATTTATTTTTTTTTTTTTTGCGTCGACCAAAAAATGATTTTTGATCTTTTAAATAGCTATTAAATGATAGTGGTAGGCACGCAGTGGCTCCGGGAGCAGCTAGCGGCTGCTTTCAACTTAGGTAGACTCAGATTTCGTGCCCACCGCTGGTTAAAAATATTTGAAAACCAAAAACATATGGGAATATTGATATTTCGATATTATCGATACTCATCCCTATTTCAAATAAAAAAAAAAAAAAAAAAAAAATTCAAAACATTTACCGATTGCGATAGGGAGATGTTGTTGTTGTGCCATTCGGTGCCACCGCCTGTGACTTGCGGCTCATGAGAAAGCTCTACAATGGAAGAACAAGAAGAAGAAAAGACTGTGTAGAGATTGAGAGAGAGAGAGAAAAGCGGGGGGAGGGGAGTTGGAGATAGTGAGAGAAAGAGAGCGAGTAGTTACACTGAGAATCTGTTTGACTTCGGGACTCGCATTGGCGCTGCAATTCTCCTTTCTTTTCATCACTTCGCGTTCTCTTCTCTCCCGTTGTTGTTGTTGTTGTTGTTGTTGCTGCTGTTGTTGTTGTTGTTGCTGCTGCTGGTGTTGTTGCTGTTGCTGCTGGTGTTGTTGCTGTTGCTGATGTTGTTGTTGCTGATGTTGGTGTTGCTGTTGTTGTTGGCGATGTTGCTCCTCGACAACGGCTGCTGCCGTCACCATGCTCTGTTCCCGCAATTCCTGGAAAGCGCCATGTGAATGCACCGCATACTGAATAAATTACAGTAAGTTCGAGAGAATTTGTTGTTGTTGTTGTTTTTTTTTTAAGGGGATTTATAGAATTAAATTTAAATAGTTTTATATTTTTACATAAATAGTAGAGGTCTGCATGGCTGCATTCAAAACGTCAAATGAGACATTCATGCCCAACTGAATTGAATGAGTTCGGCTGCGTCTTCCAATGAATTAAATGAATGAATTGAAACCAAAAACTTCACATTCAAAAGAGGCAGAGTAAATTGAATGACAAAATAACCGAAAAAAACGACTGAGAGGCCATAATTGTTGTTTGTGTTCATTTAAAGTAAAAATCTAGATCCGAACATTTTTCAAAATTTCTGTAACACATAAATTTAAAAAAAAAAATAAGTTGTATTCTGAGTACACTGAAAATCTTTGCTTCATTCATTTCATTCGATTCTCGTTCACTCGATGCCGTTCATACTCAGTACCCATATTAATGTCATCAATGAGTATTCAATACAATGAAAGCCGGATCTTTGAATTTATTGCACTCAAAGAACTGAATGAAACTCACGAGTACTCAGAGACGCTCAAGTTTGAATGCAGCCGTGCAGACCTCTAATACATACAAATTTACACACATAATATTTTTTTTAGTTTCTTGTTGTTGCTGCTGTTGCTGGCTAAGCATCAGTTGTTGTGGTTGTTGTTGATGTGGTTGTTATTGCTGTTGTTAGTCATCACTGGGCGGCACTTCCGGTCAAGTGCCGGGCAACATGATAATTTATTTATTTTCTTTTATTTTGTGTTTTCTTTGCTACCCACGCGACAAGAGCAGCAACAACAACAACAGCAACAACAACCACAACAACAATTAGATGATCAACAAGAACAACATTAATTAGAAGCTTTATCAAAGAGCAGTATCGACACGATCCTCTACGATTTTGTATACCCTTGCAGTTTTTTTTTCATTTTCTAACAAATATTATCATTGTGGAATATTTTTTTTATAGTTGCTTTTTTACGAGATATTACAACAAAATCTACAAATAATTTTTAATTTTTTTTGAAAGCCCTGATCAAATTGGGTTAAAATTGTAAAAAAAAATTGAGTATTTATTTGAAAAACCGCATCAATTGCATATAAAGTGATAAAAGATTCTTTAAGACAGCGGTGGGCACAAAATCTGAGTTCGGGAGCAGCCGCTAGCTCCCGGAGCCCATGTGTGCCCACCGCTGCTCTTAGAGACCAAAATAAAAGGCGATTCCTTTATTTTTTTTTTAGTGATCATGATTCAACATATTTTTTTATTTTTATATTTTAAAAATCAAGTTAATTAGCTGACACCTTTTTTGAAAATCTACAAAAGACTACAAGGGTATCAAAATTTGTCTTTTTTTATGTTATTTGTAAACAGCTGTAATTCGTGATTCGCTGTACGTGATTCGTGATTCGTTGTCGTTTCGTGTACTCACATGATATTTGTGCTCCAATTGCATTTTATGCTCCAGTTCCATTTGCTTCGTCTGTTCCTGATACGTGTGAAAAAGACGCTGCTTTTGCAGCTCCTGATTCTTTTTTAGCTGCAATCAAAATAAAAAAGAAATAAACAAATATGAATATACTAGATCGTTCAAAAAGTCCCCGGACTGACACATAGGCCACTCCACTAAAATTTTGAAATATATTTTTTTTTACTGACTAGTTCATTTCTAGGCTCCAGTGAAAATTTGAGCGCAATCGTAAGCTTCGCTATCGAGCTAGAAATATTATTGTTGTGCAACTTTTTGAGTTTTTTGAAAAATGGAAAAAGCTGAATTTCGTGTTTTGATTAAACACTGTTTTTTGATGGGAAAAAATACCGTAGAAGCAAAGACTTGGCTTGATAAGCATTACGGGGTCTCTGCTCCAGGTAAATCAACCATTTGCGATTGGTATTCCAACTTTAAACGCGGTCGTACAAGCACCGAAGACTCGAAGCGTTCGGGAAGACCAAAAGAGGTGATTATCCCAGAGATCATCAGACAAGTCCGTCAAATCGTATTGACTGATCGAAGAGTCAAAGTGCGTGAGATTGCTGAGACTGTGGGCATATCGACTGGGTCAGCGGTTTCGATTTTGCATGACCATTTGCATATGAAAAAGCTCAATGTAAAATGGGTGCCGCATTTCCTAGATATTGAACAAAGGGAAAAACGAGTGGCCGATTCCAAGTCCTGTTTGGACATGTTTAACCGAAATCCAAGCGAATTTTTGCGTCGATATATCACCATGGATGAGACTTGGATCCATCACTACATTCCGGAGTCCAATCGGTCATCAGCTGAGTGGCGAGAGGCCGGTGAAAGCCGTTCGAAGCGTGTGAAGGCAAGTCGATGGGCTGGTAAGGTTTTTGCCAGTGTATTTTGGGATGGACATGGTATAATACACATCGACTATCTTAAAAAGGGTGAAAAATGCAACAAAGAATATTACTCAGCATTGCTTGATCGTGTGAATGACGAAATTAAGAAGAAACGCCCGCATTTGGCAAAGAAAAAAATCCTTTTTCATCAAGACAATGCACCATCTCACAAAGCCGCTTTAACGATGGAAAAAATCAAAGAGTTAAGTTGGGAATTGCTTCCTCATCCTCCATATTCCCCAGATCTGGCCCCCAGTGACTACTATCTGTTTTCAAACTTGAAAATATGGCTCCAGGGAAAAAAATTTTACTCCAATGAAGAAGTTGAATGGGAAACTGAAGCCTATTTTGAGGGACTTTCTTCAGACCACTACAAAAAAGGCATCGAAATGTTGAAAGACCGTTGGACAAGGTGCATTAAGCTAGACGGAGACTATATTGAATAAATATATTGATTAAAAAAAAAAAAAGTCTTTTTCACTGTCAGTCCGGGGACTTTTTGAACGATCTAGTAAATATATATTTATGTATAGTATATATGCATATGTAACTATTTATATAAAGATCAGGAAGTGATTAGACACTAAGAAAAACAGAGAGGGAAAAAGATAGTGAGAGAGAGAGAGAGAGAATGTCGCGTGGGCAGTTTGTTGTGAGTAATCATCATTAGAAATCTCATCTCGCATTTGCCAATAAATGTGACGCATTGCCAATTGGATGGCTCACTTTTAATGATTGGGCTAAGTAGATTGGCTATAAACGGTTCGATTCACTTGCCAAACAATTTGTCAACAATTGATTTCCTATTTTATAAATGAAAACTTAAAAATACGATCACACTGTGCAGTAAGCTGATATCAATTAACCCAGAGATTAGAGAAAATACTGATAGCATTATCTCCAGAGTAGCAAAGATTTAAAAACACATTATTGCAAATATATCTGAAGATTCCCAGAGATTAGAATAAATATCTTAAATCAAATCAAAGTCTAAAATAGTAAAAAAAAAAAATAAAATAAAAAAAAAGCTTTATGTATTTTAGTAAAAATATTGTACCAATTATAAAACATTACAAAATTCATAAAACTTTTCAATTAAACATAAATACAGCTATATACAAACATTATCAATAAAAGTAAAGTATACAGTGGCTCTTAGCCTGTTTGATCCTCTACTCATGAATTTATATTTTAATGAGAATAAAACTTAAATGCAGATTTAAACTTTATTGTTTGTAAATATTTTATTTGAATTATGCACACAAAACAAAATATAGTTTAAAATGCAGTGGGTCAAAAAGGCTGTGAGACACTGTACGCACTTATAAAAGTGTATCTTTAACTGAAAAAATGTAAATGAGTTTATAATCCAATGTAATCATTGAAACGCACAATCTAGTATTAATATACAGTCGAGTTTCCCTAACTCGAATCACTTTTATGCAAAGAAAAGGTTCGAGTTATGGAGATATTTGACTTATAGAATTCTTTTTCTTAAGTTTATTAATTTTACTACCACTTATTTAGCTCGAGTTAGAGAGAAATTGGAGTCATAGAAGTTCGAATTATGGAAGTTCAACTGTATTTCTAAAAATTAGTATATTTTGATTTTAAGTGCACCGTTTTCTGGTTCTCTAAACAATGAATATTAAAACCATATTTCAATGAAAGTTTCTATATATTTCAAGTCACAGGTGAATTCACTATAAACAAGTTAAAGTGTACAGGTTGTGGATGTTGTGGACACTGTTTAAGCAGTTCACAGTTAACGAAATGAATTAACAGCAAAGCAAATCACGCGTCACAAATTGTCAGAGATCATAAATTGATGATTACTTCAGTTGTTGTTGTTGTTGTTATTACTATTGTTATTGTGCATTGCATTGATAGTCTCTCACACTCTCACTCTTTCTCTCACTCTTCACACACTTGAGCGCTCTCTCTTGTGTTGTCGTTGCTCTCTTTTACGTACATGCTGCTGATATGTTTCCATGACCTTAACGTGACGCTAAGTCGCACATACACAAGCACAAACACACACACACACACGCGCGCGCTCTGAGAGCGTGAGAGCGTAAGAGAGAGACTGAAAAACTTTTGTGTTATTTATTGTTGGTTTGTTTTCTAATTGGTTTTTGGATTGTGTTGTTGCTGTTATTTTTATTATTATTATTTTTGTTGGCAGGCACTTTTCGTAAACTTTTGTAGTCACAGCTTTTTGGGCAAAAAGTAAAAAAAAAAAACCCAAACCACAAGAAAAAAATTATATTGTAGAAAAAACTACTCAGAACTGTTCACTAATAAATAATCTGTAGAAAAATGCGCCGATTTTAGCATTATTTATTTATTTTTTGTTAGCAGTTTTTTATTTTTGTATGCTAGAAGCTTTTTATCTAAGTATGTATATGTATGTATGTGTATATACATTTGAATAAATTTTTTGTTTTGTTTTTGTATTTATTATAAACTATGCGTTTTGTTGTTGTTTTTATGTTTTTGATTGACTTTGATTTTTCACAACGAGGCGATACGAGGCGCACTGTTAGAATTGTTTGCTTGAATTGGTTTATTTCGATTCCAATTGGATGTTCGATGTTCCAATTTGAATTGCGCTATTGACTGCGGTCGCTGCTCTGCTGCTGCTGCTGTTGCTGTTGCTGCTGCCGTTGCTGCTGCTGTTCGCTTTTGGCTTTGGCATTCGTTGGACGCGCTTTCATTTCAGTTTCACTCAAGCGACTGGCAAACTGGCGCAAAAATCAAATATAAGCACAAATTTAGATACAGTTATTTGCTCAAGCGAGCGCTCTCTTTCCCCACTCTCTCTCTCTCTCTCGCTCTCTCTCGTTCGCTCTCTCTCTCTGTCGCTCTTGCATGGTCAGTGCGGCGGCAGACAAACGGGCATTCATCGTTAAAGCGTTCTCGCTTAGCGATCAGACTGCATACATACATATACATACAGTTATGGAAAAAATAATAGAAACGACAGGGCTGCTCACATTTGAGACCAAATATTTCGTTTCTGGAGCAAATTTCATCCATGAAAACCAGTTTACTTGGTTTCAGGATAACAATGCTCTACTTTGGATACCTTTTTGGGCCTCTTTCGTAAGAATTATAAACAGTGTATACTGATTTGTAGAAAGACCACGATTTTGTCTTGGAAAAAATAATAGAAACGCATTAGAATTTTGATATTATCTTGTTTCTTAAAGCTTGAAATTGAGTTATATAGGTATCATTTCATGAACTAACTATAGAAGAAGACATTAAATAGCTTATTTTTTGGATCCCGTTCTGCTTGTTGTTGTTATTCGTTTTGTAATGGGTGGTGGCGTACATTGTACCGTTATTGAAAGAAAACATATTCTGAATCTAAAAAATAAAGACAACTCAATCTCAGATATTGTTACAATTCCTAATATTTATAGAAAAAATGTTTTCAGCGGGTTACTATAAATAAAAACCAAAGACACGCAGTAATAAAGCTTGCACCATAGGGTAAATTCGACAACCTCCTTGTCCGAAAATAAAAAAAAAATCCCATTCTGTCATCGGAAGTTCTAAAAAATGAGTTAAATGCACCTGTCAGTAGTCGAACTATAAGAAATAGAACGATTGATGACGGTTTCAAAAGCCATATGGTTTGAAAGGTACCATACCTTAGTAAAAAACACATTAGCAACCGGGAAAATTTCGCGCAGGTGCGTTTCCAGCCTCCAAATTTAAAAAATATGTTGTTGTCAGACGAAACTAAGATCAATTTGTTTGAATCTGATGGGGAACCACATGTTGGGCCCTATAATAATACTCCCCACGACCCAAGGTGCTAAACTATAACGTTTGAGTATGGAGTTAGAAACATAATTTTGTAGGGATGCGTTTCTCATTCTGGTGTTGGTCCATTACATTGGATAAGGGAAAAAATGAGTGCCTCCCAGTATGTCAATATACTCGACAGTATAATGCTACCTTATGCTGAAAAGTAAATGCCTTTAAAGTGGGAGTTCCAGCAGGATAATGATCCAAAACATTATTCAAAGCTGGCCAAGAAGTGGTTCCTTGACAGTAAAGTTCCCCTAATGGAATGATCTACACAGTCACCAGACCTAAATCCCATAGAGCATCTTTGGAGGATCTTAAAGAAAAGGATTGGGGGCTATAAGCCCCAAAAATAAGGATTATTAGTTGAAAAAAGTTAAATCCGAATGGTACTCCATTGATCCATCGATTTGTGCCAAACTGGTGGACTCCATGAATCGTCGACGTTTCGGAGTCACTAAAAATTGCGGTGCTACAACCGAATAGTAAATTTCAAGGCTAATCTTTATGCTTTTATAACTTAAATAATGTTTTTCTTAACTTTGGGCGTTCCGTTTCTATTATTTTTTCCAGGCCTAAAAAATTAAAAAAAAATTTTGTGCTATATTAAGTTTTTTTAAAAATATTATTTTGTTATATTTTGATACACTACTGGATAGGCTTTATATAAAAAATATGAAACTTAAGAAAAAAAAATGTTCATTGAACAAAAATTAAAAAAATACGAAAAAAAATGCCGTTTCTATTATTTTTTCCATGACTGTATGTAAGCATATGAATTCCTAGAATCTGCTAATGCACCTGATTCTCTCCCTTCCACACTCCTCTCTCTCTCTCTTTCTGTCTATCTCTCTCTGTTTATCGATAGAATGACTTGCCTCACCCCCCTCACCCTCCCACCGCGATATTTGCCTTGCACAACGCTTTTCACCAGTTGCTGGCTTTGGCCAATGCTATAATTATCAAAGGCCTGTGCTATAATTATAGCGGGGGCCAAAGACAACACACAGGCACGCCCATAAAAATAGAAAACTTGCAGTTGGCCAAGTTAAATATATACAATTTACTAACGATGATGATGCCAAGACTAAAACTAATGATAATGATAATAATAATGATGTAATAATGATATTTCTAATGACTGTGTTACTTCCAGTTGAAGGGCTATTTTCAAAGCTAACGCTATAGTTAATATTAATGCTTATCTAATGATAATACTAATAATGTTAATCTTATGATTATAGAATTGCTAAGCTAATGATATTTCTAATGATAGTAATTATGTTGATTGTAACGATAGGGCTAATGCCAATGCAAACAGTTGATACTAATGCTGATGCTAATCCCATTTTGCTGATGCTAATGATAATGCTAATGCCAGTGCTCAGCTATACTAATAATTATTATATGTATATCTTATGTTATTTATGATTATTTATGATTATTCAATAATAACAATAGAAGTTGCAATGGTAATGCTCTTAAAACTTATTGTTATTTTCTAAATAAACAATTATACTAATGCTGATGCATATGATCAATTGTTCTAATGAAAATGCTACTATATATTAATACTAATAATGGCTAATTGCTGCTAATCGGAATAATGAATAACTAGAGCAATTCCCATACTAAAACTAGCGTTTATTGCATATTAATTATAATTAGATTGCTAATGCTAATGAAATGACTAAATTTGATATTATGTGTAGTTATAAGGCAATGCTAATGCTAATGAAAAGACATCAATTCTAAAGCCAATGACAATGCCGATTTTAAGACAAATACTAATGCTAGTGTCAATGTTAATGCTTATGCTAATAATAATGATAAAATTTCGCGCTAATTGGGTTCAATACACGCCTCAAATATCAGTAATTCTGATGAAATTGCTAATGATAAATCTAATTGAGCTATTTTACTCCAGTTCAGTTTCAATATAATTCTCCAAATTCCACTTTTGTATGATAATGCAAATGAAATTGCTAATGATAATGCTAATTATGACATCTTTCCCCCAAATCAGTTTCAATAGAATTCTCAAAATTCTACTTTTGAGATCAATAATAAAATAGCAAATGAATCATGCTATTTTGAGAATGATCTTCCTCTCTTTCTCCCTCTCTCTCTCTCTCGTTTTCTTCTTGTAATGATCTATTTGGTTAAATCTGGCTACAATTGCACCCCCTAAGCAGCCGCCCTCTACCTCTCCCCTGTCCTCCCCCTTCTCCTGGCAACGTTGCAAGCATTGTAGCTAATTTACAATTTGCTCGTGCCACAGATTTTTAAAAATATCCCAACAAAGCGAAGAGTGGGTGGAGATGGAGATGGAGGTGAAAAGAGTAAAGAGCGCTGAGAATCTATAAAACATATATAGAAGTGATTAGTTTTTTTGTTTTATATTTATTTTTATATTGTTTTTTTTTTTTAGTATATAGTACTTCGCTCTCACTCTAACGCTCTTGCGCTGTCTCTGTCACGCTTTTGGTATTTTCTATTTGTGTTTGTTAAAAATAAAACCCACAGAGTTTATAAAACACAAAAATAAATTCAAAGGAAAAAAATAAAAATAACAAAAACGGCAAAGCAAATGCCAGGGGAAGAGGGTGGGGGGAAGGGGGTGGTGGTGTTGGTGGATGGGGGCTGAAGCTGAGGCAACACTTTAGCAACAACAAAACACTTGAACCAAAAATACGGAAAATTCAAAAGAAAACAAAAAACACACACAACGAGCAGCAGAAGACGAAGAAGCAGCAAATGCACAAAGTTAAAGCCCAAAAATAAAATGTGGCTATAATAAATTGTATGCAACAAGGCAACAGCAGCAGCAGCAGCAGCGAGAATGCATTGTAGTGGGGGGCGTGGCAGGTGGGGGTTGCACATGTTGCTGCCTCAGCTGGCGTCGCTGCCTCTGACTTGGGCCATGAGGTCGTGTCCGGCTGCAGTTGCTCATTGGCACAACAAAGTTGTGTACAGTGGACACTCGCTATGAACGCACCAACGTTTAACCATTTTCTTGAGCATCATTTGCGGGCTCATTATAGCCGAACTGCACTGTCTACCTCTCGCTCTCTCCCTCTCTCTCTCGCTCTCTCGCTGTGTGCGATGGCTCGCATTGGATTTTATTTTTAGCACAATCGCCGTTTTATTTAAAAAAAAAACAACACCAACAACAGCAACAAGAAAAAGCGCAAAATACTCATACATATTTTTGTAGAGAAAACAATAAATATAGAATCATTAAGTTGTACACGCGTTTATATTTAGAACCAGAAGAAAACAGGCAGTGAAAAAGGCGCACAGCAAGTGCAACGAATTCTGCATACCCTTCCCTTGCCACTTGTTTAATCTTAGTAAAACTGCGATACAAATCAACTGTCTTTTGGAAAAGATTCATTTGAAATAATTGTACATTCGTTATAAACTCGTTATAAAGAATAAAGATAATACAGTCGTCGGATAAAGTATTTGGACAAAACTAAAATTAAATGTACTCATTATTTTAACTTGCTTTATGTTAAGTATGGCATCAATAAAAAGGTCATTTAAATTCCGTTTGAATGATACAAAACTTTTTTTAACCCATTAAGTACCCATTGAAAATTTTGAATTCTTGTAAAGGTTTATTTTGAAACTTTTTCCTCGAATTTAAAAAAAAAAAATTGTTTATGCGAAAAAATTCTTCAAACAATTCTAAAAAAATCTTTTCGCTAATATTTTTTGTAAATTTTTGAAAAATGCAAAAAAGTCACTTTTTGTATGAAAAGGAGGAAAAAGGGGTTAAAATAGTCACTTTTAGCAGTTTTCAAAAAACTAAAAAAAAAACACGCGACGAGATTTTTGAAAAATTGTTTTTGCAGTCACTATTAGAATTGTTTAAAGAATTTTTTTGCATCAAAACATTTTTTGAAAAAAAAGCGAGGAAAAAAGTTTTAAAATTGACATTTTTTTAAATTTCAAAATTTTTAATGGGAACTTAATGGGTTAAGGAAAGTTTTGTATCATTCAAACGGAATTGAAATGAGCTTTCCATTGATGCCAAAATGTACATGAAGTAGGTTCAAATTATGAGTAGAATTAACTTTAAATGTTGTCAAAATAAATGTGCCGACTAGTGTAAATGTTTTAAATTAGCTAATAACATATGCATCGATTAATGTAGCAAATTGGCTGAGAAAACACAGCAAAACCGCTGCATAATCAGGGTATATACAACGTGTATACTACAAATATAGAAGGAAGGAAACGCAGAGCAGCCTGCTGGCAAGTGAAACAGTCTTATAAATAAAACACTCAAAAAAAAATCTAAACGAACAAATACAAGGAATAAGGAACATAAGGAAAAAACGATGCGGACATGGATGCTAATGGAGTAGGAGGTGATCGGCCAAATCTAAGATATTGAAGAATCTGCACAAAGCTAACAATGCAATGCAGTAGAAATGAAAGACAAAGATTAAAACTAGAGAACAGAGGAACAAAGAAAGACAATAGAGAAAAAAGCTCAGGTGGTTGAAGACGAAAGACAGAAGAAAACGATAAATTAACGATAAAACATTAAATCTGCTTTGTATCCATTAAACTCTATTAGAAATACACGATTTCATCATTTAATTTGATCAGTGAAACGTTTAAGAATGCGGAACAAAGAAGAATTAAAAACAACCAGACTTGTGCATGTACAATAGTGTGCATCGACTTTATTCTTAAAAAATTGTAACCCATATTCGTAATCAACGGCCAATCCTAAAATGTTTTCAATAAAAAGCCATAGTTTTCGCCACATAAACTAATTCCTGGTTCGCGTTTTTTGAGTTGAAAAATATATTTTTTGTAAACTTTATATTATTGGCATAGTATCTTTAGATTGGTCCGTTTCTGACGAGATTGGTATCAATCCTTTTATTCGGTCCAGAACTTTAAAAATTCCATAGAATCAATGGGCCAATTGTCCCTGCAAGGACGAATATTATGTTTTAAGGACAGTTGGTCCTTAAATACTATGGAATTTTGAAAGTAGGTTACGAATTTTCAATTTTTTTGGGCCCATACAAATCGAGGCATCTCAATTTTATGACATACATATCCTTTCAAAGAAATGCTTAATGATTAATGAAACGTATTTTGGTTCGATACTCACCTCCAGGATTTGTTGATCGATGTCCACTGGATGTGGCTTAAAGTCCAGAGATAAACTGCTCTGCGTTATACGTAAAAGTCGCTCATCATTTACCGCTTCCGGCGGCAGATCTGCAATAAAATGATTTGTAGAGTATTACGTGGCGTTTAAAAGAAAAAATATAAAAGAGATTTCTGAATTTTTTATATAAGATCGAATATGCGATTAATGTTATAATAACAGCTCACATGCTCTGCTTGATGAGATTCTACGTATCTATCTATAAGTGGGCGAATCATTAAGACAACTCTCAGCAATTCCGGGTTCGAATTCCACCATAAATATCAATCACATATCAATATAACCTATTCAACAATTGACACAATTGGCAACACTTTAAGATATCCGTATTAGCAAATCGATCACATAATCTATCGATAAAATATCAATATTCCAAAACTTATTCCTTTCCACACATTTGTACGAATTCAAGAAACTTGTTTTTTCAATACACAAAAATATCAGAAATATTGATAGTTAAAAAAAAAACACAATTCTAGCCTAAAGAGCCAGAAATAGTTTTAGCGTAAATGCTTATCATAAATATCGATAACAATGTGTATCGATAAATACAGTCGAACTTCCCTAACTCGAACTTCCCTAACTCGAAGTTTCTCTAACTCGAACAAAATCGAGTGGCAATACTAGGCAAATTTCATAGAATTCTACTTCCCTAACTCGAAGTCTCCCTAACTCGAACTTTTTCGTGGATAATGGTGATTCGAGTTAGGGAAGTTCGACTGTATATACAAAAATCTTCATTCAACTACTTAAATATGTAATACACATACCCATATTTTATGCATCGATATCGACAACAATATATATCGATAATAAATCGATAATTTTAACTTCCCAGCTAATGCAATGTATTTTAACTAAATAAACTACATTCAAAAAATGTACTATTTTTATGAAAACAAAAATAAATTAATAATATCGATAAAATTACATATCGATATACTGTTAACTATCGTTGTACGTAAAAAATAAATAAAAATTACCAAAAAAAAAACCAAATGATGAACAACACGCCTTAGGACGCTGTGTGTGTGTGATGTGTATGTGTGTGTGTGTATATGTGTGTGTATGCGGGTGTGTTAGGCCTATTAGAGTTGATTATATAGATAAGGCCGCGCTTATCAGACGCTTTTCAAAATACATCTAAAATGAATTTTAACATGTGCTCTGTGCCCCCCACCCTCTCACACTATCCATCTCCCTTTCTCTGCATCGCTCTCTCTCTCAGTCGCTCTCATTGCTATTGGGCTGCTCTGTCTTCATCTCTATCTCCACCGCAACGAGGCCGATTACCGAAGCGAACCAAGCCGAGTCGTATATTTGTAAGTATGTGTGTGTGTGTGTGTGTTTTAGCATTGGTGTGAGTCTGTGTGTGTGTCTCTGTGTGGCTATTTTTAGTAACCTTGTACAAGTTTACAGCGATTACATGGGCCCGGCCCGAGCGCTTTTTTAGATAACCGCTCTCTGTGCTTCACTGCTATTGTTTTTGTTTTTGCTTTTGCCTTTTCTGCGCACGTGACGACGACGACGTCGCAGTCGCAGTCGCGGTCGACATCAACGCCAACTACGACAAAGGCAACACAACACAGAAAAAGCTAAGCAAACATACGTAAAAAAAAAGCCAGTTCCGTTTTGTCTACTTTTCAACTCTCCACCTTCTTCCCGCTCTGCTCTCCCTCTCTCCCCCTAACACCCCGCACTCCATCTCTGCAGCTGCTGCTACACGTTTTAGCATAGTCTAACTAATTTGATTTGCTTTTGTGGCGCGCAAATAAACGCCAAAAACAAAAAATAAAAAGAAAATATTCCGCTACAAACTGACGACGCGACGCGTCACTGCTGCTGCTGTCGCGGTCGCGGTCGCTGTCGCTGCTAATGGACACAAGGCAAAGTGCAGTTAACACAACAACACAAAGTGTTCATTGATAAACTGCTGGCAGCGAGTCAATCGACTTGAATCTGTTGCTCTCTCTCTCTCTCTCCCACGCACTCACACACACTCTCCTTGTCACTCGCGCTCTCTTTCTTGTGCTCTCGCTATGTCGATCAGCAATTAGACATTCGCCTGGACTGAACTAATTGCGCGCACATTTATGACTAAGCAAAATGTCCAATTGGATTGCTGCTTTAGCAATTACTGCCAGAAAAACAAAAACAACAATAACAATAACAGCAACAGCAACAACGTGTACATACAAACATCTGTGTAGTTGTCTCTGTCGAACAATCTGATTGAATCGCTTACGCTCTTACGGGCAAAGCAAAAGTGAAGTGAAGTAAAATAAATAAATCAAGCAGCAGCAATAAAGCAAGTGAGGCAAAGTCTAGTTTTGGGCTGCTGAGAGAGGAGCTGCCAGTCTCTATATATAGAATGAATAGCAAAAAGCAAATAGCAATATTAGCAACAACAAAAACAAAAACAATGGTAAAATACATATGTTCATATATAAATACATACGCTGAGAGTCAAATGCAGCTTACTCACACCATTATACAAAATAAATATATAAATACATACATGTGTAGTATGTGTATCTATGCAAAAGGCTGACCGAATAGGCCGTGACCTGTTGTTCTATATATAGCAGCTATTATAAATCGTGCATGGCTATGGGAGTATATATTTAGAAGCAGCAACATCGGAAGCAGAATCAGCAATAGTAACAACAAAAACGCAGCACCAACTCTCGCGCACATTGCACAAAAACTTAACATAAGAAAATAGATTAAGAGCGACCGTACAACACCCTACAAAGTTGCACTACAAAGTAACAATATATTTGTATGTAATATTTTATTTTTCATTTTAAATAAATCTAAATACATAATTATATAAAATATATAGCACATGTAAGCATTTAAATTAGATTAAATTATTTGATTTGCTATCAAATATACCCTGTCTGCGTTTACGTAGGGTATTGGAAGATACATAACCAATACACAGCAAGAACTGCCAAACTGACAAAGAGAGCGCATAGTGAAACGAGTGAGAGCAGAACGCAAGAGAGAGAGTGTGTCAATGAGAGCGTCGCTTAAGCAACAGCTGCAGCTGATGTTTGCCTATGTGTGTGTGTGTGTGTGTTAGTTGTGTGACACTTGTAAGCAATACACTGGCTGCGCTGCGCTGCCCATGCTGCGCTGCAGGTGCATGCAAAATGTACGTATGAAAGAGAGAGTGATTGATGCTGCTGCTGCTGCTGCGACTGCAGTCAGCTGTTTGCAAGAAGTTTGAAACGACGTGTGTCGTCGTCGTCGTTGTCCCCAAGGTCAATTCTGTGTTGACATAGAAACCAACAGCAACAACAACAACAAGCACGTGTTTGGAACAAGTACGACATTGAGATTGAAACTGAAATCCAATTGGAAATTGAAATGACAAGCCCAACCATTTACATATGCATGAATACAATGTGTGTTGAGGGAGAGGTAATAATAACAACAATAACAACAACAATATTAAATATAATAATATTAATAAGAACAACAAAAACAACAATAATTAATAACCAGACCCACTTCTCTGCTTACTTTGTTTTGAGTGATAGCAGACGACACTTGTATGCGTGCGCTCGTCTCTGTGTACATGTGTGTGTGTGTGTGCGTGCGTGTGTGTGTTGGAAAAATTTCCAGCGCTCGTCTAAAAATAGACACACTTTGCGGCAATAGCAATTTGGGTGCCTCTGGGGCGGGCCATATATAATAAGTGGGCGTGGCTCTTTCAGTTTTTGGCTTATTCCGAAGTTTTAGGTGAGAGCCTCCTAAGTGTGTGTGTGTGTGATTGTGTGTGTGAGTGTGTGTGTGAGTGTGTGTGTAAGCAAAACCCCAGTATTACTTTTGGGAGCGTGTGTTCCCAAGCAATGTTGCCAGCAAGATTCCATTTTCATGCCAAATGAGCAGCATATGAGTATATGAGAAAGGCAACCCATTCCAATTTTCTGAATTTGGAAGGCACAAAGTCTGTTAACTAGCAGAAAAGAGCGCGCAAAGCAGAAAAGCGTTACTGTTACTGCTATTTCCTTTTTATCTCTGCTATTCCAACTGCTTATGATCTGCATTTGCTTATACAGTCGAACTTCCCTAACTCGAATCACCATTATCCACGAAAAAAGTTCGAGTTAGGGAGACTTCGAGTTAGGGAAGTAGAATTGTATGAAATTTGCCTAGTATTGCCACTCGATTTTGTTCGAGTTAGAGAGTCTTCGAGTTAGGGAAGTTCGAGTTAGGGAAGTTCGACTGTAATTATAACATCTCAAAAGAAATAAATCTTTCTGGCCCGGTCCAGGCCCGGCCCGGTCAAATTTTCAAGAGGCCCGGCCCGGCCCGAGCCCGATCAAATTTTAAGAGGCCCGGCCCGACCCGAGCCCGGCCCGATACAACTATATAAACTTTTATTTAAATTATTTTTTTTTATTCATAATTTTTTAATGTCAAAAAAAGTGTTTTTTTATTTTTTAATTAATCTCAAATCTAACAATTCAAAAAAATTAATATTTACACAATTTTATGTAAAATATTAATTTGTTTGAAATTTAAGTGAAATTCAAGCGAAAGCGATTTTTGTGGCACACCCGAATATTTTTATTAATCGATATAAAAAATTGGCTTTTCGGGCCTACCGGGCTTCGGGCTTTTTGCTTAGGCCCGGGCCCGCACGAAAAAAGCCCGTTTTCGATTTTCATGCACGAAGCCCGGTGATTTTTTGAAGAGGCCCGCGGGACACGAAGCCCGGCCCGGCCCGTGCCCATCTCTAATATAAACATATTCGAATTTTAAATAACATTTTTCATTATGTACTTATTTGCATATCTAATTTCATTGAAAACATAACGTTTTTAAATATGCATTTTGTTTGAATTTACGTTTTAAAAACGTTCTAAGCTTTAGGAACCTGCAAAAGTGCCTTCTTTGCGTAGCAAACGCCGCAGACATGCCTTTCTCCCTTCTACTTTCCACTTTCTGGGCAGTAGTTTTTGGAAAAGAGCAATGGAAAGGAAAATGTTAGTTAGCAGTGCCCGAACAGAGCCCATGCCAAAATAGCATCCAAAAGTAAGTTCTATTCATGTCTCATTATTTTTTGGCAACTGGTTTTGCTCGGAATGGGAACGTGTTTAGTTGTACGTTTTGGAAGGGACAAAGTTATACTGGGTCACTCCCGCTCTCGATATATGTATATAAATACATATACATGTGTGTGTGAGTGTGTGTGTGTTTCACCTTGACAAATGCAAAGCCAAAAAGCAGCACCAACAACAACAACAACAACGCAGTTTAGAAATGATTACACACACACACACACTGACAGACTCACATACACACAAATCAACTGGCAACAGAAAAAGGAGAAGAAGCAGCAGCAGCAGCAGTTTAGTGAGAGAGAGGATAGGGGTGGGGGAGGGGGAGGGATTGGGTTGATGGGTGGTTAATGGAATGGGCAACAAATATTATACGATATATATAAAGCTAACGATTTTATATAACGACACACACACACACACACTCACAAAATTGAGTTCTTGTTATTCTTGGAATACCACTACAATAGATTGGGGGAGGTGGGGGAGGGTATAGAATAAACGAATATTGATGCCAATAGGGGGAGGGGGTGGCGTGGGGGGCATGACCTTTGCCAGAGCGTTGGGTCAAGGCACAAGTTGTGCGTCTTAATGACAGCAGAAAATACGACTTCCAATAAGCACAAGTCAACAGCTAAAATCCCACCCTTACCCCCCTTTCCCTAGCCACCATTCACTCACTCTGCTTCTTATCAGATATGTACAGAAGTATACAATATTTATAGTGTAACGGATATTGGGGGTATTCATGCCAAACATACAGATAAAAACAAATTATTGAATTAATGATATGCTTTTTTTAACATTAAAAGTCTTCATACAGACAGTTAATTTGAACAGTATCGGCACACCTGTAATATTCAAGTTAAATTTCGACTAATTTCTAATCTCCAACAGTGATGCCAACAATTTTCCAGAAAAAAAGACAAAACGGACCAAGAAAACAGGGATAAAAAGCTGAAAACTAAAAAGACCAAAAAACAGGCCAAACTTTTTTTCCCTATTTTTTGTATATACATTTACCTATTTGTCAAAATAGCATTTGACGTCTCTATTTTTATACGTATACGGTTCCTCAATTTAGTTTTTACCAAACTAACTTGGCTAAAAGCCCTCTCTACTTCAGCATTCCACCACGACAACGGTAGAAGAGTCAGAGCGAAAGTGACCCAGAAGTGGTCACAAAGGTTTTAATCCTGTTTGCTTCGGACTAAAATTTTGACGTATATTTAACATTTTTCCATTTTAAGGGGTGAACTTTGGCGTAATGGGAAACTGTTCTCGTCTTTACATGGTTTCCAATTTCAAAAAATTCTAAAATTGGCAGTATAGAATCCTTTTTGGATTCAATTTTATTAATCTAAAAAAAAAGCCAGATTTTCAATTAGATGTTTGAGATTTTTCCCGGCTAAAGCATTTATAAACCAGACAAATCTTTGCGAAAAAAGGCTAAATTGGCATCACTGATCTCCAATATATACACTCGATGGACCAAATCAATAAAATCAAAAATAAAGTTTTTAAAACAGTTAAAGTTCGATTTTAAAGTTATTTTCTACAGTTTTAAAACTGTTAAGCTTTTGTTAAAAATTTATATTTTTCTGATAGTCCTTATTTAAATTAAATTTAGAATAATACTGTATCATTAAATTTTTTATATCTAGCAAAAATCTAGACTTTTGTCGGCCACTGTATACACCCACCAAACTTTTGTTTTGATCTTTTTTACTCTTTTAAAAATTTGAAGCCCTGGTGAGTAACATTTAGTACACACTGTCCCACTGAATGCATATGCCTGCACAGGTTGAGAACGTAACATTTCTTCAGCTTCAGATTACATGAGTTACCTTTACTCTGCAGTTTTCTTTCTTTTTGCTGTTGTTGTCTGCTGCCCAAGTAAAGCACGCGCAAGCACACATGCATACAACACAAAACTCTAAAAGCTTTCATATACATATGTACATACAGCTGCGGTCAAAAAAATAGTAGTGCGTGCAATGAATTTACAAAAACTTAAAATTTAATGACTTTTAATTTATCCAAATTTTTTATTTAATTTTTTTAAGATACGTTATTATATTGTAAATCCATCTGAGAAATCAAAGATAGTGAACATTTATTATTTTTCGACTTAGAAATTTTTTTCTTGTAATAGTCTGAAAAATGGGCGGTCAAAATAATAGTAGTGAATGCATTAAAAGTGGAAAAAAAGGATATTAAGCAGGAAAGGCACTTGATTTGATATTTATAATTGTTATTTGATAATTTTCTATAAATTGTATAAAAAATATTTTGCTTAGAGTTGTTACAATGGGGCGTGGCAAGCATTGCACTCCAGAAAAGCGTGCTCCTATAAAAAATTTATTTCAAAAAGGATAACGTTTAAGGAAGTGGAAAAATTTGATTAGATGATTGCCAACCATAATCAGAAACGCCATTAAGTAGTCGCCAAAATAGGATAAATGTGGAAGACCTCGATCCATGTCCAAAAGACAAGTGACAAAAGTAGTGAGGTTTTTGAAACGCGACCCTTTTGCTCCTGCAGCACTTAAAAAAAAGGACTTTGGTATGGACCAAAGTGTGTAAAACATTCTTAGATGTTTGCGAAATTATAATCTGGCAGAAAGAAGCCCGTGAAAAATTCCGTTATTGAAAAAAATACCTGCCCAAAAGCGATTTCGATTTGCTAAGGATCATCTGAATTGACCCTAGAGAAATAAAGAAACCTCTAGTGGTCGGATGTGTCCAAAATTATTTTTATTACTGGTCGAGGATCTCGACAACATGTAAGGTATCCGTTAAAGTCCGAATATCAGCCCAGATTCACCTGCAGGACTATCAAACATTGTAGTATGAGAATAATAACCTGGGCGCATTTTCACATTATTGGGTCCAACCCATATAATGGATCATAACTATAATGGAAAGGCACGAACAAGTGAAAATTCTGCAGGACACTATGCTACCGTATTTTTCAGATGATATGCCGATAATTTGGAGGTTCCAACAGGACATAGCCCCAAGGCATATCAGCAAATCTTCGAAAGAATGGTTCGCATAGAAAAAAGTTAATGTAGTGGAGTGGTCACCACGGTCCCCCGATCTGAATCCCATTGAAAATTTGTGGTCCGATATGAAGAAGGATATTGCCAAGCATCAACCAACAAATAATATTCATCTTTGGAAGATCGCTAGGAGCGCCTGGAGCTCAATACAAACAGAACGATGTAAAAGCCATGATTCGTCGTTGTAAGGCGGTAATTCAAGATAAAGGCTTCACAACAAATTACTAAATTTGTTAATTATTAAGTGCATTTCACATATCTAACCTTTTAATTAAAAAAAGGGGGTTTTGGATCGTTTTCATCATTAAAATTTTTGAATATGTTCATCACTACTATTATTTTGACCGCCCATTTTTCAGGCTATTGCAAGAAAAAAATTCCTAAGTCGAAAAATAATAACTGTTCACTATTTTTGATTTCTCAGATAGATTAACAATATATTAACGTATCTTAAAAAAATTATATAAAAAATTTGGATAAATGAAAAGTCATTAAATTTTAAGTTTTTGTAAATTCATTGCACGCACTACTATTTTTTTGACCGCAACTGTATGTACTGTATGTAATAAAATGTCTGTGTGGTCGATCCACGTGCCAGTTGTGGAGAAAGCGAAAGAGCGAGCGAGACAGAGAGACACAGAGTTGTGAGTTATAAGCTTCCAATTGGACGTTGTCCCAGGCAGCGTTTGCAAGCTGCACGTGGCAATTGTTGTAACAGTTTTAAAACGTAAAAGGGTGTGAGCGAAGGGGGCGAGAATGGGGCAAAAAGTTGAAGAAGTGAACGTAACGATGAAGAAGAAGCACGCAAAAGGGGGCCGTAAGGTTAGCGCTGACGCCAGCGCTGGCGGCGACGTCGGCGCTGGCGTCGTCGTTACACATTTTCAAAGGCAAGTAAATTTTTGTTATGCTAAAAATAGAATAAAATCGATAAACGAATGTTGTTGTGTTCGTGTTGTTATTGTCGTTGTCGTTGTAGTTGCTTTTGCTTTTGGTCATACAAACAAACAGACACAAAGGCAGCAGTAGCAGCAGCAGCAGCGCCGGCAAGAGAGCTTGCTCCAAAAGGAGAGAGTGTAACTGAGCGGGCGAGCAAGGAGAGAGAGAGAGAAGAGAGGAGCAAGGCCAGGCAAATTGTTATTGCACGTGCTTGGCATTGACAGTGGAGGCAGCAACAACAACAACAACAACTGAAGCCGAAAGTTGAAGCTTTAAGCTAGTCAGGGAAGCACTAAGTAACAACCCACTTCCTTCCAGTGTTGGCATTTTTTAGCTATTTTCTAGCTTGACATATAGATATTGTCGAAATTGCGTTCTGGCTATAAAATGAAAGCAAAATTTTGAATTTTAGTATTAAAAGCTTTAAAATCTAAAATAAGAAAGGGACAATATTTAAAGCATGTCAATTGATCCTTTTTAGTCAATTCTAGCTACTTTTTTCTTTTGCAATTTAGCCTTTATAGCCCTCTTACTGTTTAGAGTTTGAAATAGTTCTAGCTATTTTTTTATGGTTTGGCTTTTTAAGCTTTACACATCTTTTTATTTTTTTCAAATCTAGCTATTTTTAATGCTCGAATTGTGGCAGCACTGCTTCCTTCAACATGCACACACATACATGTGCATGGATACAAGCACACTTACATACTTACTCTCTCTCACTCACTCACTCACTCACTCTCCCTCTCTTGCTGTCACAACCACTTGCTAGTCTTGGGTCTCTCGTCTGCTTCTGTCACCCGACCATGGACAATGTTCTTGTTGTTTAGCTGTCGCTGTCGCTGCCACTGCCTGCTGCCTGCTGCCCTCTGCTTGCTGCGCGCTGCGAACGCTGACAGCGCGGCCAAAGGCAAAGTCAGTAGGAGCTAAGCTGAAACTGAACTGCGTTGGCAGCGTTGTATGCTTTTGTCTTCTTATTAACAGTTATTTTTGGAATCGAGACACACACACATACACACACAAATTGTAGCAGTGTGTGTGTGTGTGTGTGATTTGTCAGCTTTTGTTTCGTTTACATTTTGAGTTATGTATTCAATTGTTATTGCGTACAACAACCTGTCAATCAGTCAGCCTATCGACCCAAGCAACCAATGAACCAAGCCACCCAATAAGCATAACAGTCAATGCGAATATTTACTTACCATGTATCGGTATTCTATCGTCAGGACTAGACATTTTGCATGGAATCTGTAAGAGATCAAATTGGAAACATGTAAATAAGTTTGCAGTTATAATTGGAATGTCTAGTGGGAATGGAATTCCCATTTAAAATCAAAAATTAAATGTAAAATGATTCATTTGATTCATTCATGTTTCTGACTCTGAGAATTTGCAGGAAATAATCCAAAATGAGGCATGCAACATTCGCAATATGTTTTACATTCATTGAAAAGAAATTTAATAATATATTTATGTACATATGTATGTATGTTTATATGTATGTTCTAAAGAGATTAAACATGGAAAACAGACGTCACAAATTGATAAGCGATTGGCGAGCAACGAGAGAGAGAGAGAGAGAGAGAGAGAGAGAGAGAGAGAGAGAGAAGAAGCTGAGAGTCAGTCTGTTGCTGCTGCTTCTTCTTCTGCTTCATCGTTTCTTTTGTTTCTTTGCACTCTTCGCGTTGGGTTTCGGAAAATTTTCCGAATTGATAAGAGCATTTTAAAATACAATATCTAGTGATTTCAAATATCTGATAGAACAGAATGCAATCGAAAATGTTGGAAATTTGATACAAGTACAGTGATCCCTCGCTAAGTAGAATTTATGTATAGGGTAAAAGAAAGTCCGAAAAGTTTAAATTTATATTATGGAAATAATTAAAGTTATTATGTTGATATTTATGGTAGAAGTTACTTTTATTCATGTTCCTATGATCCCAGAAAAATCCAGTTATTAATATCATAATTTAATCATTATCAGTTCATTGATAAAGATTTAAGTTATTGCGTTGATAAAAGATGAAGTAAATCTTGTATACTTTATTTTACAAATATCAGATTCGAAGAAATGTCGATTTTTTACCCCGAAGTATTTTAAACTCTTATTCATAACGATAAATGGAAACACGTGACTAATGAATGAAATGACGAAACTCATTCAAGAATAGATCAACCAAATGATATATATTTTTTTTCAATCATATCAATCTTATCTTGCTGAAACAAGTTAAGATTGACTGCCATATCAGATGAATGTTATTTTTTTGTATGTATTTTTTTTCTTCTTTAGTTTTTATCAACAATTTTAGAATACCAACTGAATGACTGTACAACAACCACCCCTACCCCCTCCCCCCTTCCCCCCCTGCCTGCTCCACCATCCATTAGCAACCATAAAAGCCAACTTCCAGCTGTGAATGGGAAAATGAAAAATTGCAATTGGCCAATGAAAGAGAAAATAAAAAAAAAATGAAAATGAAAAAAAAAGTCTTCAAATTGAGCGTGCATGTTGAATACAAATGTAATACGACGGTTTATGACTCAGCTCAGCAATTTGTAGCAGGTAAATAAATTGGGTCACAGGTGCATTCAACGGAATTATCATATTCATAATGCAGCGAAAGACGATTAAATGATTATCGTCCCTTGGCCTTCAAATCAAACCATAGTTATAGAAACCGTATAGAACCCAACCCACCTTTCAGGTTGTATACCATCCAAATCCACACCCACACACACACAATATCCGCTTACTAATTACACAAACAAATAGCCAAGAACCAAGTGAATAAATATAATACACAATCAACAAAACAGACGCCAGAAAAGCAGACAAATTAAAGAATCGAAAACCAAATGAAATTTGTTCTATTCGCTTTGGGAAAAGCAGTGGGAAAAACCCCCAACAATGTGCTTAAAATAACTAATGAAATATCTGATTAATACTTAATACAATTAATTACCAAATGGCGTGATTGAGCAACTATTATTTTCCTCTTTGCCTACGACAAATTAAATTTAGACGGAGAAAATTCATCAAAAGTTTTATAAAAATCTAATGAAAATCAATGAAATTGCTAATTAATTATTAATGCAAATAATTCAGACAAGTGAAATGTCAATTTGAGTGATTCACAAACTTATATTTGAATCTATCATAGCTTAAGAAAACGTATTAAGAGAGGGATCAAACCCTTGTTAGCATTAGCAACTTAAAACTTAATAAAAAATCAATGAAATTGCTAATAAATTATGATTGCAATTAAAAACAACAAGTGCATCCACAATTTGAACGAGTCATGTGTCAATTTTCATTTCTTTCTAACAAGCTAACCAATTTTAAGTGGAGCAAATGCATCAAAAATTCATTCAAAATCGATGAAATTGCTTATTAATAATAAATGCAATAAAGTCTGTCTAGTGCAATCAGAAATACAAATTACATTTACAAATTTACAAAATATTAAAGCTTCAAAGTTGCTTCTCGAGCTTATTGGTAGTCCAATTAACTTAATTTCTTCAGAAAAATATGCTCCATCGAAGTATTTATTTACTTATGAAAATATCTCATTGATTCAGTAGAAATTTCGACTGGCAAAGTCCAATGCAATGTTTCCTGGGAATTCTCTTTCGCTTTAACATCATTATTTATCATTTTTTATTATCAGTATTGTTAAAAAACTATTGAAGCCACCTAATTTCTGTAAATTTTTAGTTTTGACCTTGCAAATTTTAAGTCATTTTAAAATAGAAAATTAATATTAAAGATGATTTTCTAATGGTTTTTAATTTGTATTTAAAAAGTCCTTATTTAATGATTTAAATAAAATCGAAAACAAATTTAAAACTATGATATTTAAAAAAAATTGAAACAATAATAATTTGTCTATTTTAACCCTCTGATTACAGACAAAAATAGAAATTTGAGCATTAACTAATTTTCAGACATAGAAAATTCGTCGTAAATCTCATCGTAGAGCGGTAAAAGAAAAACTGGCTGATGGAATATTTAGTTAGTTATTCATAAAGTTTTGTAGCAATATACTTTTAATTATAAATCGAATATAATTATATTAATTTTTAAAGTTTGGGCACTAGAGTGTTAAAATAAAAGTTCAAAATAAAGTTTTTTTATTCAAGCAATTTAAAAATAAATACAGTCGAACTTCCCTAACTCGAATCACCATTATCCAAGAAAAAAGTTCGAGTTAGGGAGACTTCGAGTTAGGGAATTTTTTTTTTAGTGTTTTAAAAGAAACTACAAATGCATTCAATCATAAGTACAATTCAAATTTCAATTTTTTCTGTTATTTTCAACAAAAAGGGATTCTAGTTTGTTCAAGACCTGTTAATATTCTCAAAAATTGGTTTCTTCGCTTCTTTTCCGTTCCCTATTCAAATGTCATCATAATTAATATTTCATTTTTTAATATAATGAAAAATGTTTTTGCTGAGATACCACATTTTTCAACAACTTTAATATATTTGGTCTACTTTCAAATTCCTCAACTACTAATAAGTTTAAATATTTCCTTAAACATTTTAGTACACTGATGCGTTGACAAAGAAGTACATTACGAACATCTTTCCTATAGCAATTTCACAAGCTTAAGTAATTTTTGATGCAATATTCTATCATATTTCATCACCATATGCTAATGTAAACCAATATAACATATTCAAACGATCCGGTAACAAAAGTATAAAATAGAAACGAAAAAAAATTCAAACTTTGTTGGAGAATTTACCGAAAAATTCGACTTACAGAAGTACGGGCCAATATTTTTGTTCGAGTTAGGGAGAAATTCGAGTTAGGGAAGTTCGAGTTAGGGAGACAGAATTGTATAAAATTTGCTCAGTAAATGCTATTGCCACTCGATTTTGTTCGAGTTAGAGAAACTTCGAGTTAGGGAAGTTCGAGTTAGAGAAGTTCGACTGTATGTAATTTGAAAATTAATTTGAATCAAAGTTTATAAATGAGTATGAATAAAAAGAAAATAATACATTTTGGTAGCCAGATTCTTTGTATAGAAAGTGACTAAACGTAATTTCCATAGTTTTCAGTTGAATAAGTATGAGTGTTCACTGTAGTAGCACGCACATGCATAGGTAATGTGTAGTGTAGTGTGAGTATAGCGTATAACGAATAGTATAATGAAACAATGAATCTTTATCGCATTTGGTTCATTTCATTTGAATGCAAATGGAGCTTTTGGTTTCTTGCATTATTAATGTAGAACGTAGAAAAGAATTTATGGAAGGATTCACAGTTGGGGGGATTTCGTATACAGTTTTTGCGTTTTTCAAAACAAATATTTTAGCCTTAAATTTAAGTATTGCAAATTCGCATTGCGTGGGGGGAGGGAGGCGGTGCAATGGAATTGTAATTGTAGTTGTAATTGACATTACATTAATTACAAGAATTCCATTCGGTTATTTTCTTTATCTATTTTTATCGCTGTCGCTACGAATTTCCAATGAAAGCGACGCTTAACGAAAAAAAAAGGCAAACAGCAATAAAAACAATTGAAATAAAAAAAAGCGCAACAAGCGACAGCGGCAGAGGCAGAGGCAGCGACGTCGACATCGGCATCGTAGCTATGCGTAACGAAATGACAATAAATTCAAATGACGTTTTGTTCTTGTTTTTGTTGTTTCCGCAGCCAGCCTACAACGTCATGCCGACGATGCAGTCGACGTCGACGTCGACATCGTCGCAAACGCAGATTATGAGAGCAGCTTCAAAATGCGCGTTGTTGTTGTTGTTGTTACTATTGCTGTTTGCTGTTTCTTTTGGCACCTCTGTCTTCCTCCCTCTCTAAACGCAAAGCTTACATACGCACAGTATGTCGAGTAATTGTTTTGACAAAATACAAAATTCACACATTTTATTTGCAACACATAAAATAAATTTCTTTATTTTTTTTTTTATTTTCTTATTTTACTATAGTTTCCTTTGATAAAATAATACGAATAATTTTTAAAAACATATAAAAATAACTAGGTGCATTTTTTTTTTCTTATTTTCAAACCAATTACAAAACTAACTGTTTTGTCAATTGAAGAAATGTCGTCAAAGTTTAAATGACGCGCCGCCAACGCCGACGACGCGTCCCTGCTGCTGCGTGACTGACCAGCAAAAGCAAAGAAGAAACAAAAACGTTGTTTTTCTCTGAGCTCGCTCTGTCTGCTGAGCCGCCGCCGCCATCGTCTATGTTGATAACTAAATGACAAAGTGAACCTAACCAGTTCAATGCGCTTTGCGTTGCTCCCCGCTGCCGCTGTCGCAGTCGCTGCCTCTGTTGATGCTGGAGGAAGCTTTTTGTGTGCGTTGCCGGCCGATGTCGCTGTCGCCATTGCCGTCAACGTCGGCGTCGGCGTCGATGCTGACGCCGACCCACTGTGTAGAAGAGAAATGGCAGCGACTGCGATGCCAACTTCATTACAAACTTTACGTCGACAAACAACAAATAGCGAGAGGCGAAAAATCACCAAATACATACACAACAACAACCAGGCAGCAGCAGTGGCAGCGGCAGTGGCAGCGGCAGCGGCAGCACTTCGTTTAGCACGCACACACTTGTTACATAAATAACGGCGAAATGAGTGTGAGTAGCAAAAATGAAAGAAAAGAAAATAACAACACAAGACGAAAAAGAAGTCGTCGTGCTGAACCTGAGCAACGACGGCTGTTCAGCGCACACGCACACAAACACACACACGCACACTGGCACACAAATGCCTGTGATCTAATAAGAATTTTTTTTTTGTTGAATTGGACAAAAACATACTTGCTATTATACAGACATACATATGTACATACCTCTTCAAAGTGGCGCGAACAGCTCGACGGGCCTATAAATGTTGTTGATTTTATTTTCGCTGTTATTCTTATTGTTGTTGTTGTTTTTGGTTTTTACTGCTGCTGCTGCTGCTGCCAACGCGCGCGACGCACACGAACGCACGGTTTTCCAAAAAAAAAACTTTTCACAATGCGAAAATTATTAAAAAAAAAAAAGCACACACAAGAAAAAAATTAAATACTCTGGCAAAAATAAAAGCAACACAGAAACTAAAGACAACGACTCTCGCTCTCTCTCTCTCTTTCTCTCGCAACTAGAGGAGCTCACATGTACGGATGTGTATGTATAAAAGTGTGTGTGTGTGTGTGTGCACACAAACACCAAAGCAGCAACGACGACGAATTCACGACTTTTTGTATGCGTGTATGAGTGCGTGTGTATGTTTTTTTTTTTTAAATTTTTTTTTGTCACTTCACATATTCACAAACAGATTCGCATTTTTTTTAGTACTAGTATTAGTACTACCACAACTAAAAATGTACATTTGTATGTATGTACATCTGCTGGTAATATAATTTTTTTTTTTTTTTGTTTCGCCCACAATTTGGTCAGCTTTTTGCTTGTTTGCTGGTATTTTTCGCACTTGCTTTTCACCACTGTGACAGTTGATGTTGTTGTTGCTGGTGACTGTTGTTGTTGTTGATGATTCTGCTGCCACTTTACTACACGCGTAGTTCGTAGGTAAAAACAACGTAAAAAAAATCCAACAAAAAAGACAACAAAAAGTTACCCAACACTACGGCAACAACAGCTGTTCACACCAGTTTTCTAGCTCGAACTCGACTCCCTTTTCTAGCTCAAATTGAAATTGTGTGTCAATTTATTTTGTTGAGCTCTTTTGCTTGACGAAGCAAAAGCGAGAAGAAACAACCGTCTCCGACAACGAAGAGCGTAAAAATGAACAACAAAAATGCGAGAGCAATGTCTATCGATACATATCGCCATGCAATCGATTTCACCGATTGTAGTTGAATCAGTGTTGCTGCTCGACACGTCGACGTTTTCCCACACTAACTGCAGTGTTGCATTTTGAAAGGCGCGAAATCAAATACATTGGCCTGTAAGCTTTCAAATTACATTTGTTTATTTGTAGCGTATGATACAAAAGAGACAAAAAAAAAACAAAAAAAAAACACGGAAATTATTATTTATGCAAATGTGTTTGTGCAGCGATGAGCGTGGGGGCGATAATATAAAATGAATTATACTATAAATTCGAATGCGAGGTCTCCTCAATAGTAGCCATAATGACCACCATGATGATACGGATAGAAACCGCCGTGATGGCCACCATAGTAGGGCGTGGCATGATGCACATACTCGTAGCCGCCATAATAGGGACTGGCGAAGCCATAGCCGCCATAATGACCATGTCCGCCGTGACCGCCATAGCCGCCATAGCCGCCGTGGCCATAATGTCCATAGCCAAAGCCATAAATGCCACGTTTCTCCGTCTTCTTTTCGGCCACAGTTGAGTCCAGTTCGGCATCGGGAGCTGCCGCTGCGGGCTCAGCAATGGCCGCCAGGCAGTTGACCAGGCACATGGCAAAAATCACGAAAACACACTGAAAAAAAAAAATGGAAAGATTCTTTTAGTCAGGAATTGTAAATGAGCTTCAAAAAATCAGAAAAAAATGTGACATGGATGAATGAAAAAAACTGAGAATCTTATTTTGTGTGGAATATCCTGCAAATGATTAATTGTTAATTTCAAAATTTTATTTTAGAAAAAAAAATTTGTTTTCTTTCTCAATTTAAGATTAAAAACTATAAAATAATATTGCAAATTCAAAAAATCATTTAGTGACTTAAATTTTAAAGTTGTTAAACAAATATATTAATATAATTGATTTATGTTATTATAAAAATAACTGCTATTTTTAATATTTAAAAATATCAAATGATTTTTGTATAAACAATTAAATTAAAGTATTAATTTTTGTTTATTTTCTAATTTGTTTTGATTGAAATAATCATTTAGTAACTTCAATTTTAAAATTGTTTAACAAACCTAATAAAACAATTTATTGCTATTTTAAATTTTTAAAAATATCAAATGATTTTTGTATGAAAAATTTGCTTAAAGTATTAATTTTTGATTATTTTCTAATTTGTTTTGATTTAGACCGATTAAGAAAACTGTTTTTTTTTTTATTAATAAATTTTTGATTGTTTTTGAATTGAAAAATCAGTAATCCTTAAATGTTCATTATAAATATAACTCTTATTTGAAAATTTTCAAAATTTTTTTCAAATAGAAATTTAAGTGGTTTTTTTGAAATTTTTTTAATAACTGATTTATAATTTTATTTATTTTAATTTAATTACTTTACTTTGAATTGTTTTCTAAATCATAGCCGTTATGATCCCTAAATTAGTTTTGATTGCTTACCAGATACTTCATGCTGAGGATGCTGAGGATTTGTTTATGATATTATTTGAATAACAATGATGCGACTGCTGCTGAAGCTAAAGCTTAATTGTTGATTGTTTGCCAGAGTTGCAGGGCTTTTATAGTTAAGAGCCATTCATTGTGCTACAGTTAACAATTATGCAAAAGCCATAATAACAATAACAACAACAACAACAATAAAAACAACAACAACAACGATTGTTGCCGTTGCCTCCATTCAATGCATGACGAGGCTTCAGTTTCAACTTGAGCTGAAATCAAATATTGCGTCTGTCTATGTCTCATCGACGAGCCCCAAAAGGTCAGCTAAAGTACCCCCTTCCACCCCATCCCCCCCCCCCCCCTCTAACTTCCTATATCTTACCCTCTACGACTTGTGGGCGTTGCAACTAACGTTTTCCGCTTAGAACTCTTGATTTGTGGCAAGCTTGCGCAAAAGAAAAATATGGAAACAAATAAAATTATTAAGTAATTTGTGCAGTAACGGAAGCTGTTGCAACAATTGCAATTGCAACAATCTTGGGGCGCATCACGATCCACGTGTTGACACAGTTAATGCGTGCCACACTCGGATCAAATGTCGCTTTCACCTGACATGCGATAGCTGCAACATGCAACATGTCACATGCAACATGCCACATGCAACATACGCCACTTTTAGGGGCGCGACTACGAGTGCATATACACATGCTCATATGTACAGTGTGCCACTAATGTCTTCATACAGCATAAATTTGCCAAATTTGCGTATAATAAAGTCGTTAAGTACTCTACCCATTAATTTTCAAAAATTTCTTCGCTAGTATTTTTTATAATTTTTTGAAAATTGCTGAAAAGCCACTTTTTGTATAAATATGAGGGGGTTAAAATAGTAATTTTTAGGATTTTCAAAAAATTATAAAATATACTAGCGAAGAGATTTTTGAAATTTTTTTTTTTGCAGACACTTTTAAAATTGTTTAAAGAATTTTTCTGCATCAAAATATTTGGAAAAAATCGAGGAAAAAAGTCGAAAAATTTGCTTTTTTTAAAATTCAAAATTTTCGAAGGGTACTTGATGGGTTAAAGAAATTTTTGTATCATTAGAACGGAATTTAGGACAATAAAAGATAAATATAAGAAACTCGCATCAAACCAATTTTATTATAGACAAATTTGACAAATTTATGCTGTATGAAGACAATAGTGGCACACTGTACGTATGTTCATACAGTTAGTCACATTACTTTTTGACAAATTAAAAAAATTTGCATGTTTTTTAAAAAAAAAATATATATTATTTTTATTTTCTTATTTGACAAATTTCAAAATTTGCACATTTTATTTAAAAAGAAAATTTTCATTTTTAATTTTCTTTTTGTCTGTTCAATTTCAATTCTATTTTATTTTTAAATTACAAAACTTGTATATTTTAGTAAATGATAAAATAAAATCCCTCTTTTCTAGCTATACGTTTTCTTATTTTACAGTTGCTTGTGCTTCTAACTAAATTAATTAAATAGATATATTTGTTTAACTATTTTTAAATCAAAACAACATTTTTTATAATTTTTTTCTTTTTATTTATTATATATTGTACATACATGTTTACTATTTATTTTAAAAAAAGGTCTAAAAAAATCTATCTATTAAGCTCAACTATTTACTATTATTTTTTGTCAAAATAATTACTTGACATACTGTATGTAACTCAATTGGAGTGTGGCAAGCAAGTCAAATGGCAAAAAACCCCGTGGGAAATGCATTTTTTATTTCGAAAATTATTTATTCCACAATTGTTTTTGACATTTTTAATTAAATCAACTGCAACAACAGCAACAACAACAACAACAGCAGCCCCACAATCAATTACAATAACAAACTGCAAGCAAGCACGACTGCGAGAGATACAAATAGTTTTATGGAGATTAATACTTTAAGATATTCATCAAACTAACTGTGCTCAGTTTTTTAAAACAGCTCGTTGAAAAAAAGCTTTCGAAAGTTTATTTTTAAAAGATTTTGAGTTTGATTTTCACCTATGCTAGTAATGTATCTTTATGGGTTTTTAAGAGGTTTGATTTCGTACTGAATTGCTAGTGTTATTTAGGTAACAGTTGGTTAAATTGTTTGGCTTCAAAAAATAATTTTCACAATTATAAATTAAAAGTTCAGCAATAAATTTCAAATTACATTCTACCCAAGATACGTTAATTTTTTTAAGGAAAAAATTTTTTAAAACTGTTTTTAA